>PVJX010005312.1:0-86491 GCA_004027295.1 Dolichotis patagonum
AATAAGACACAATGTGATAGATAGAACCAATGGTAGTAGAACAATAGAAGCATGGTAGGTTTTCTAAGAAGGATGACATTAAATCAGCAATAGCTCTCATAATGCTTTGTTTTCTTCAAAAGAGCTGTTCATATCATCACGCATGATATAGTCAAACAAAACAGAATAAAACAATTCCAACTGATGATTGAAAACATTGAAAGGCTTCAAAGCTATGAGATGGGGACTCATGCTTATCATAAAGTCTTATATACTCTTATCAACTCTCATACTAGGGAGACTATATGGTATTTACCCTTGTGAGTTTGGTTTATTTCGCTTAAGAGAATGGTCTCAAGTCATGTCCATTTATTTATAAATATCTCAATACGATCATTCTTTATAGCTGAGTACTACTCCATTGTATAAAAATGCCACAACTTTTTTATCCATTCCTCAGTTGATGGGCACTTAGGTTGTTTCCAGGATCTGGCTATTACAAATTGTGCTGCTATAAACATCAGTGCACTTATATCACTGTGGTATGATGTTTTCAGTTCTTCTGGGAACATACCCAGAAGTGGGATAGCTGGATCAAATGGGACTTCCAAACCCAACTTTTTGAGGAATCTCCAGACTGACCTCCACAGTGGTTGCACCAGTCTACACTCCCACAACAGTGTAGAAGAGTTCCATTTCCACCACAGCCTCTCCAACACTTGTTTTTGGTAGTCTTTTCTAACCTGGCCATTCTTTCTGGAGTGAGATGGAATCTCAGTGTGGTTTTAATTTGCATTTCTCTCATGACTAATGATGATGAACATTTCTTCATGTATTTATTTGCCATTCGTATTTCTTCATCTGAGAACTGTGTATTCATTTCAGATGCCCATTTTTGGATTGGGTCTTTGAATTTCGAGGGTCTGATTTTTAAAAATTCTTTATAAGTTCTAGACAGAAGACCTTTGTCTGAGGAACTGTCCATGAAGATTTTTTCCCAAATTGTGGGTTTTCTTTTCACTCCGCTGGAAACCTCTTTTGACATGCAGAAACTCTTTAATAAGATGTGGCCCCAGTTATTGATTCTGGGAAGTATTTCCCATGTAGTTTGGTTCTTGTTCATGAATTCTCTTCCTACCCCTATATATTTGAGATTTTTACCTATTTGTCTTCTAGCAGTTTTAGTGTTTCTGTTTTAATATTTAGATCTTTAATCCATTTAGATTTTAGTTTAGTGTATGGTGATAGACATGGTCTAGTTCTAGTCTTCTGCATATGGACAGCGAATTTTTCCAGCACCATTTGTTAAAGAGATGGTCATTCTTCCAGCAAGCATGTTTGGCCCCTTTATCAAAGATAAGGTGGTTGAGTGAGTTTGTGGTTGAGGTTGTATTTTCCACTTTATTCCACTGATCCTCCAGTCTGTTTCTATTCCAGTACCATACTGACTTTATTACTGTAGCTTTGTAGTATGATTTCAAGTAGGGGATTGTAATGCCTCCTGCCTTACATTTGTTGCTTAGAATTGCCTTTGCTATTCTAGGTCTCTTCTGGTTCCAGGTGAATTTTAGGAGTGATTTCTCTAGATCTATGAGGTATGTTAGTGGTATTTTGATTGGGATTGCATTGAATCTGTATAATAATTTTGGGAGAATGGCCATTTTTACAATGTTTGTTCTTCCTATCCATGAACAGGGGCTGTCTTTCCATTTTCTGAGGTCCTCTTCGATTTCCTTTTTCAAGGTATTATAATTTTAGCTGTATAGCTCTTTTACTTCTTTTGTGAGACTAATTCGTAAGTATTTCATTTTTTTGGATGATAGTGTAAAGGGTCTAGTTTCTCTTATTTCTCTCTCAGTACTTTTGTTGTTAGTGTATAGAAATACTATTGATTTTTGAGTGTTGACTTTGTATCCGGCTACCTTGCTGAATTTATTTATTATATCTAGGAGTCTTTCAATAGAGTTTTGGGGGTCTTCTATATAAAGTACCATGTCATCTGCAAATAATGATAATTTAACCTCCTCTTTTCCTATCTTTACTCCTTTTATTTCTCTTTCCTGTCTTATTGCTCTGGCTAGTATTTCCATTACTATGTTGAATAGCAGTGGTGATAATGGGCATCCTTGTCTTGTGCCTGATTTTAAGATAAAGGCTTTCAGTTTTTGACCATTTAGTATGATGCTGGCTGTAGGTTTGTCATACATGGACTTTATCATATAGAGATAAAGACCTTCTATTCCAATTCTCTGTAAGGTTCTTATCATGAATGAGTGTTGGACTTCATCAAAAGCTTTTTCTGCATCTATAGAGATGATCATGTGGTTCTTGCTCTTGGCTTAATTGATATGGTGGATTACATTTATTGTTTTGCATATGTTGAACCATCCCTGCATTCCTGCGATGAATCCTACTTGGTCGTGGTGTATAATCTTGATGATTTGCTGCATCCTGTTTGCTAATATTTTATTGAGAATGTTTGCATCTATGTTCATTAGGGAGATTGGCCTATAGTTCTCTTTTTTAGTTGAGTCTTTCTCTGGTTTTGGTACTAGAGTGATATTTGCTTCCAGGAATGACTTAGGAAGAATTGCTTCCCTTTCAATTTCACTGGAATTGAGTCTTCTTTGTATTTCTTGTAGAATTCTGCAGTGAATCCATCTGGGCCTGGACTCTTCTTTGTAGGCAAGGACTTAATTACATTTTCAATTTCAGTAATAGAAATTGGGTTATTCAGCAGTTTTACATCTTCCTGATCCAGCTTTGGTAGTTCATATGTATCTAGGAATCTGTCTATTTCTTCAGTGTTGTCGAACCTATGAGAGTAGAGGTTATCAAAATAGGTGTTGATGATCTTCTGTATTTCCACTGAGTCTGTAGCAATTTCAACTTTTTCATTTCTTATTGCATGAATTTGTGTTTTTTCTTTTTTTTTAATAAAGTTGGTCAAGGGCTTATCAATTTTATTTATTCTTTCAAAGAACCAACTCTTTGATTCATTCATTCTTTGCACTGTTTTCTTAGCCTCTATTGCATTAATTTCTGCTCTGATCTTTATAATTTCCTCCCTTCTTTTGGCTTTGGGCTTGGCTTGCTCTTCAGTTTCCAAATGTTTGACTTGTAGCATCAGGTTTTTTATTTGTATTCGTTCTGTCTTCCTGATGTGGGAACTCCATGCAATAAATTTTCCTCTGAGGACTGCTTTCATTGCATCCCACAAAATCTGGTAAATTGTGTCTGTATTTTCATTTACTTGTAGATATTGTTTAATTTCTTCATTAATTTCCTCTGTGACCCACTGATTGCTCAGTAGTGTCTTATTCAGTTTCCATGTGTTTGTAGGTTTTTTGCAATCTCTTTTATCATTAATTTCTAGTTTCACAGCACTATGATCCGATAACATTCATGGAATAATTTCAATTATTTTGCATTTACTTAAATATGTTCTGTGGGCTAGTACATGGTCTATTTCAGAGAATGTGCCATGTACTGCTGAGAAGAAGGTGTATTCTGATGTTGTTGGATGGAACACTCTGTATACATCTATCAAGTCCATTTGTTCACAGGTGTGATTCAGTTCTGTTATGTCTTTGCTGATTTTCTGTCTAGTTGATCTGTCCCTCCATGTCAATGGTGTGTAAAGTCTCCTGTTATAATTGTATTATTGCTTATTTGATTTTTCATTTCTGTTAGTATTTCCTTTATATAGCTGTGTGCTCTGGAATTTGGTGCATATATATTTAAGATTGTTATCTCATCCTCTTGAAGTTTTCCCCTAACTAGTATGTAGTTACCTTCTTTATCTCTTTGGATCATTCTTGGTTTGAAATTCACATTGTCTGCAAACAGGATTGCTATTCCTACTTTTTTTTGGTTTCCTGTTACATGAAGTATTGTTTTCCATCCTATGAATTTCAGTCTATGAGTGTCCTTTTGGGTAGATGGGTTTCTTGTAGCCAGCATATGTTTGGTTATTGTTTCTTGATCCATTCTGCCAATCTGTTTCTTTTGATTGGCGAGTTGAGGCCATTTATGCTAATGGTTATAAGTGTTATATATTGGTTTATTGTTGACATGTTATCTTTCTGCTGTTGTGTCCTTAGCTTTCCATTCTGTTTAATTGTCTGCCTTGCTTGGTGGTTCTATCTCATGTGTATCTAGAATGTCTTCCAGTATTCTTTGTAGGGTTGGTTTGGTGTTCATGAACTTCCTCAGCTGCTCTTTGTCATGGAAGTATCTTATTTCTCCATCCATTTTGAAGGACAGTTTTGCAGGGTATGTCAGTCTGGGTTGGAAGTGGTTTTCCTTTAGGATCTGAAATACTTCACTCCATGCTCTTCTTGATTTCATTGTTTGTGTTGAGAAGTCTGTTGTGATTCTGATAAGTTTTCCTTTATAGGTGATCTCTCTTTTCTCTCTAACAGTTTTTAGTGTTCTATTCTTATGTTGGATTTCTGGGATTGTGATTATTATGTGTCTGGATGTAGTTTTATTTTGGTTATGGCTTTTTGGAGTTTTATAAGCTTCACTTATCCAAATGTCAGTTTCTCTTCTCATGTTTGGGAATTTTTCAGCTATTACTTCTGTAAATATCCTCTTGATATCATTTGGGCTGTCCCCTTCTTTTTCACTTATCCCTATTAATCTTATGTTATTTTTCTTTGCATCATCTTGCAGGTGTTGAATTGTTATTTCCTGATTCTTTGTTATTTTTAAAAGATCTTGTCTTTCCTGTTCACTGGCTGCAATCTTATCTTCGAGGTCTGAAATTCTATCTTCACTTTCATTGAGGTAGTTTTGGCACCGTTCAATAGCATTATTGATTTCCTGTATATCTCTTTGAATCTGCTTTATGTATTCTGTTTGTTTCATATAGTGTTCATTCAGGGATTCTATCTGCTTGCTTTGTTCCTCTAATTTTTTAGCTGTGTTTTCACTAGATTCGTTCACTATTTCTTTCACTGTTTTTATCAATTCTTCTTTTACCTGGGCAAGTATTTCTGATTTGAATTTCTCCATAGCTTTCCCTAGTTGCATATTTATTTCATTTGATTCCATTTCAGACATTTCAGGTGTATGGCTTTTTTTTTCTTCTAGGTACATAGCTTCTAAGCTTTCTTGGGGAGGGCTGGAGCTTTGAGCCTGCCTTTTGGTCTTTCCTTTTGTCATTTTTCTATATTTCCTTGCTTTGAGTGGTGTTCCAAAGCTTCCTCTGCATGTGTGGTGAATTACCTCTTGCACCCTCAGTTTCTGGAGTGGCAGTGGCTCCTCCACAAGCTCTTGGCTCCCTCACAGGTCCTAACTCCCCTTGTCGGGCTCCTGGCTCCCAAAGTTGTAAGGCGGATGCTGGGCGTGGTCAACCCAGAGCCTGTGGAATCTCAGGTGGGCCAGGCCACAGTCCTTTGTCCCACACAGGTCTTCAGGAGGGTCCCTGTGGGTGAAGTGTGGGCCTACAGGTCCCAAACTGTCAGGCTGAGATGCTAGTTTCCACAAAGTTCCCGGTCCCAAAGAGACCTGGCCAAGATGCCAATCTCAGGGAAGTTTCCTGAGGGTGAAGGGCAGGCCCACTGGTCCCAAACAGTCAGGCTGAGATGCCGGTCTCCGCAAAGTTCCCAATCCAGAAAGCACAGGCCAATCTGCCGGTCTCCGGGAGGTTCCCGGTCCCAAACAGTCAGGCCGAGGTGCTGGTCTCTGGGAGATTCCCTGCGGGTGAAGGGCGGCCCTATGGGTCCCAAACAGACCTGGTCAAGATGCTGGTCTCCAGGAAGTTCCCTGCGGGTGAAGGGCGGGCCTAGCGGTCTATTTATTTATTTTGGTACCAGGGATCAAACTCACCAGGACGTGCTTGCAAAGCAGGTGATTATGCCGCTGAACTAAATCCCTGCCCCAAAGGGTTTTATTAATAGAAACTGTGTCTCAGCTGTGAGAGGGAAACAGCTCCGGTCAGGCCTCACCTCTCCATCCCAGCTCCACCTCTTGGGATTGCACTGTAGTGAGCAGAAGAGAGCAGAGCTGGTCAGGAGTCAGCACAGGAAGGAGGAGAAATGCTTCTCTGCTGGACAGATGGGAAGGCTGAGCCTGTTTTCCAGGTAGGGACACAGGGCACTTCCAGGTCCCACTGGGCAATGCTGGGCATCAGGCTGAGTAGATTTTGCTCTCCTGTGAGTGCACACAGAAAAGAGACTCTGAGGACCCAGGAGATTATGGAGCTAATCCTACAGGGACTTTAACCTTAAAGAGCTCCTCAGGCAGATATGTGTATCTAGGGAGGGTCCTGAATCCTGGAATCTTTGATCCTCATTGGCCTGTAGAGCAATATAGGAGGGAACCATAGGGCCTGCCAAGCTCTGAGCTCAGCAGGACTTGGTTCACAGCCAGCATGTGCATCATAAGACAACTTATGGGACAGGGCTAGAGGTGACCTTTCAGGTCTCACAGAAACCCTTCTAACCTTGCAAAGGAGAAGGGCTACCCTGAGATTTGCAGTGAAGACACTGGAGTGATGGACAATGCAAAGGGGCTCTAGAGACCCAAGAATCTGAGGGCTTAAAGAAGCCCAGCCTCTCTCCGTGGGAGCCCAGAGGGCCTCGCTGTGAGAATACAGCACCTCTCTACCTGGGTGTGCCTGTCTGTAAGCTAATAACTGCACTGGAGAGGGAAAGAAAGGGCAGATACTATAATAACATCTAGACCAAGAATTTAAATTTTTATGAAAGCCCAGGAAACAATCTTCTTGCCTTGCAAATGGTAAGGGACTAAGTAATTGTGAGGTCACTTTATAATGATACATGTTTCACATTTTACTTTTAGTTTTTTCATCTCATATATTGATTTCTAATGAATAGACTACTAGTTACGGAATGTCCTGACAGGGAGATCTCTTTAGTCTCCTCTTCCAGTGGCTCAGCCGACTGGTGGACACATTACTGAGTCACTTGGTATTTCAGTACATGGCAGTAGATGGTTCACCCATGACTTCTAATGCACACAAGATTTACACCAATGAGGACAATACTGATTCACATATGGGGCACCCTATGCTCTATTCCAGGTATTATTTCACAGAGAAACTCAGAAATAAAATTGGGAAAAATCAGGCTCACTTAATTTCTCATTATTTTGGGGACACATAGAAGTTTCTTATGTCAAAATGAATTTAAATTGAATCACTTTAAATGTTGCTTCCACACTTGTTTTATTATTTGAATGAAAAGTTATCTATCCTGATGATTTTAAACTTCTTGCATAACTCATGATGATAAACTATGCATGCCTCAAGAGTGCAGACTGAAAGAACAGACTATGTGCTGTATGCATATTTGTCTGATTTGGTACATGAACATAGCACATCTCAATTCCATCTAAGCCTCTTTCCCTTCCATTTCCCCCTGTTTCTTGTTGTTCCCTGTTACAAAGGTTCTCTCTGTTGTCTACTATCTCATTTATTTGATCTTTGTTTATACTATGAGATTCCCATGTAAGAGAAACCATTTGATTTGCAAGGTTTGTGTCTGATTGTCTTCAGTTCACATAATGGCCCAAAGTTGCCCATTTTCCTACTAAAGGCCTCAAGTTTATCCATCTTTAAGATGGGAAAGTAGTACTGCATGGTGTCTAATACCACATTTCATTCCTCACTCATCCATGGTGGACTCTAGGACACTTCTTGGAATGAGCTAGAGTGAGCTGTGATGCTACTACATGGGTGGCCTTGCAGAATTGTGCGTAGTTCCTGTTCCACCTACATATTCCTCATTCCAACTTTCTCTATGTACTATTCATCATTTATTTTTCTAAATTTTTCATTGATCCCGGAGTATGATGTTTATAACTAACCATTTTGCATTTAGATTCACCCTGCAACTTTATGATATGAGGGATCAGACACTTCCGAGAAGGTTTTTGCTCTTGAGACTGATGGACTGCAGGAGGCTGCTGGGGCTGCAGGCAACCCTCTTCTCCCTGGTCTACCTGGTGTCCATGCTGGAGAATCTGAGCATCCTCCTCCTCACAGTTCTCCACCACCACCTCCACACCTCCATGTACTTCTTCCTCTGGCATCTGTCCTGCTTGGACCTGTGTCTCATCTCCACCACAGTCCCCAAACCCATTCTCAACACCATCACCCTCAGCGACTCCTTCTTTTTCTTGGGGTGTGTGTGTCAGCTCTTCCTCATGGTTCTTTCGGCAGCATCAGAGGTGGGAATCCTGACTGCCATGTCCTGTGATCGCTATGTCACCATCTGCCACCCTCTGCACTATGAGGTTGTCATGAGCAAAGCATGATGTGTCCAGTTGGTGGCCGTGTCCTGGCTCAGCGGAGGGGTGTTTGGGAATTTGTACTCAGCTGGGACATTCTCATTGTACTTCTGCAGCTCCAACAGGATTCACCAGTCTTTCTGTGATGTCCCTTCCCTACTAAAGCTCAGTTGCTCTGAGGAACATGCTGTCATCAATGTCAGTGTGGCCTTTGGAGCCCTCTATGCGTTTTCATGTTTGGTTTGCATTGTGGTCTCCTATGTGTTTATTTTCTCTGCTGTGTTGAAGATCCCATGCAGGCAGAGCCGGTCCAAAGCCTTCTCCACCTGCACACCCCACCTGGTGGTTGTGGGCACCTTTCTCCTCTCAGGTTTTGTTGCTTATTTGAAGCCAGCCTCCAGTGCTTCTTCTATTGGGGACTTGCTGTGCTCTGTGCTCTACTCTGTGGTGCCTCCTGCCTTGAACCCCATTATCTACTGCCTGAGAAACAGGAACATTCAGTCAGCCCTGTGTAAAGTCCTAAGGAAAGTGAGAAGGGTCTAACAGAATATTGAGTACAGTTAAAGTATTTCAGCACTTTTCCTTCCTTGTGCCTCCCTTTGCTACCTGTTGGGATGATTCCTACTTCGAGGTTAACTTACTGTGTGGCCTTTTAATGCTGATCTCAGGATTTCAGTTTTAGAAGAAACTAAGTCATTTCCTGAGATCCTTCACTTACAGCTTTTGTGTTCCAGAAAGTGTGAAGGCTTTTCTATTGTACCTTTGATGATTGTCATTCTTATTATTTTGTTCCCTATATAGGAGAATTGTGTGAAGTTCTTTTTCATCCTAAGCATTTGATGTTTCTAACTATCTCTAAGTTTTGTTAAGCTTCATTACAAGTTTGATCTTCACTTTTCAGTGAAAATTGGTTTAAATTTAATTTATGATTTAAACATAATTGCAGGGCCAGGAATATAACTCAGCAGCACAAATGCCTGTCTGGCAGTTCAAAGTCCGGAGTTTGATCCCAAAAACAAACAAACAAACAAACAAACAAAAAACCTTTGAAAAAATTTTTAAAGATAATGCTAATAATTTTTAAATGCCTTTGAAAAGTTTTACTTGCTGAATACATTTTGATGTATTCAACATATTGATATTTTAAATCTTTCACATCTTTATATTTTTCTAATAAATATGTTTCTGGAGACAGATTTGTTGTTCTTTTCTGAAAGCTGTGTGTCTGTTGTATGCACCTTCCTGATGATTTGTGATTATACCCTGGAATTTATGAAAATGCCAAGAGCTAGTGCTTTTCGCACTGTGCAAGTCCTGCCTCCTCCAGGCTCTCAGTATCACAGTGCATTTCCAATACCCTCAGGATAGTGGATGTTCAGCTCCGGCTGTGGGAAACAGTTCTGCCTCCCCGCTCAGTCTGCCCACTGCTTCCTTCAGAAGAGGGAGACGAGTGCTTGCTGAGCACCATCACTGTATCACACTGTCACCCGCCAGTCCTCCCCAGGGTAGCAGGCAGCTGCGCACCCTGCTGCTGGGATGACTGAAGCCTGGGGATGAAGCCCTGTGGCTTCAGGCACAGAGCCAGTAACACAGGACATAGTAAGTGCTGTGACCATTGGAGGCGCCTTCAGACACTGTCTGCCTGTTGAGTATCTTTGAAATTAATTCCTATTTGCTGCCTAACAGACCCTTCTATTTGTACAAATTCTACTCAGATTTCAAAATGTAGTTTAAATAGAGCGTGACTCCAAAAATGCATAAAGCTCTTGGTTCCACATTTTCATAAATACATGTGAATGTCAGAGACTAGTTTATATGACTCTTCCTGTTTTTTTCTGTGCTATGCAAATTTCAGCAACATTATTACATTTTCATTTGAAATCAGTGCCCTGCTGCATGAGGCTGGTACAAGAGATGCTCTTGAGACATGTCTGTCTCTGCATCTACAAATGGCATATATAGCAGTTATCTAACTGTATTACAGTAGGGTAATAATGCAGTTCTAAACCCCTGACATCTAAGAAAGATGACCAAGAGTTCCCTGGTGAGCTCAGTGGTTAGAACTAAATGCTTTTAGAAGATCAGAAAGTGGATGTCCCCAAATGTGCATTCAGGAGTATGGTTCCAGTACTGTAATTTTCCTTTGAATTTGATTATAGAATAAAAGCTTGATCATGTTGTGGAATGGCAATCTTTTGTGTATACATTAATTTTGTAGTCTAATTCAACATATCATTAATATTTCACAAAAATAAATCTAAAGAGTTTTTATGTTTCAAAGATATGTCAATAAGATTGAAAGTTAAGTTTTTTTAAATTGCCCCACTCTACCAAAAAATAACAATAAAAATTATTTCATATATATTGGTTGATACAGAAAAGAATGTGGGACATCTTAAATATGTCAAGTATTTCTGTTCAAAGGGATGAACTCTGATTTTGGGTCCATATTTCCTATGATGAAAACAAATTGAAAACTGAAAGAACTGGTGTCCTATTATATATATATATATATATATATATATATATATATATATATATATATATATAATACAAAACAGTGTAAATAAGTCTAGGCATGTATATATAATTTGAAGCAAAAATATTTGAGTTTTTTGAAGGAGAATTTATGCAAAAGATTTGAAATCCAAATACATTAAAATATGAAAGACATCAATGATTGCATTAAGCCTGAGATAAAAGAAATCAGTGATTGCATTAAACCTGGGAGAAAAATGATACTGAAGATTAAATCATCAAAATATAATCCAGCCAAGAATTTAGCTCTGCAGTGCAAGACCTGCCTGGGAAGAGCAAGATCCTGAGTTCAATTCCTGGTACAATAAAATGTTGAGAAAAAAAATTCTGTATTGATTTTATTTTCACTCTAAACAGCTTATTTCAAGGCAGTAACATAAATTCAAAGAAAATATTGAGAAATAGTACAACCAAATTTTCAAAATATGTCAGTAAGTGTAGCATCTTCCTGTGCCATAGGTAAAGCAACGGCACTGAAGAATGGCACAATCAGCCCTTAGCTCATGGGACTTTAAGGTTCAACTAAGGTTCCAACCAGAGCATTAAAAAGAAAAATGGTATCGCTAAGTAGCAAAAAGGGGGTAATACCTGGGTAAATCCAACACGAGCACTGAGGCTTCACATTCCACTGCATGGCTATGATTTGATTTTCTCTATCCCATTGGAAGGTTGGTGTGTCAGCCTGGCATCTATTCTTACTTGCAATTCTTAGGGAGAACTAGAAAATTGAGCTATTTTCTAGGAACCCCAGTTATTCCATAGTCCACAATTTCAGGGGTCACAATGAAGACAATTTTAGGGATGTGGCTGGAGACTCGGAGCTGCACTGCCCAGGTACCCTCAGTTCCTCAGGTACCAGCCAGCCCAGATCCTGTTTTTACTTTCCCAGCCTTAGGATAAATGTGGATATGAGAGAGCGATTTGTCCAGTAGTCTTCTCCATCCTAAACTATTCAGTGTTCTCTTCCGGGTCAGTAGAGTCCAGGATCCTGACCGGCTCTCTGTTGTGCAGGCACCTGTGACTGTGTTGATGTCTAGGCCACCACCTTCCTGTGATGTCTTTCTCCATTTAACTCACAGCACTCAAACATTTTCCAAAGCATTTTGGGAACTGAAACCAGCCTTACAGTATTTTCTTCTTAAGAAGGAGATATTAATTATATCACTATAATTTTAAAGAAGTAAAACAGATGTTTAGCTCACACCCCCTTGATAGAAAAAAATTACTGGGACCATAAACAACCAGATAATTTCAGAGGTCCTCCCAAATGTAAAACTTCTATCAATACACTTTAAAATTCTATCTATTTATTTTACTTTCAAACATTTTTATCAGGAAATTCTTCAGTCACAATTGAAAAGATCATTTGAACCTGTCTCCTAATGCAGAATGAATCTCTCACTCTGCTGATTTCAAATGATGGGGTTTATGAGTGTGTGAACCAGTGTATGGAAGACGCCTCTTAGAAGATGTTTCAGAGAAACTTTACTGCAACGAGATCCAGGGCAGCAGCCAACACATAAATTAAAAACAGAAGAAATAAATCAACTGCAAGATAAAAGACCATGACTTTGTGACATACTTCTAGAAAGTGTATCTTAAGCACTGTTGAGAATATATTCATATATGGCCCAAACAAAAAACGAAACTTACGAAGATGACACGAACATTTACTAAAAGGAAAACAGACTCAAAAAACTGAACATCTGAAGATGATACCCTCAGAATTTGAGATGTACCACATAAATATTAATGGATCACATTGGACTTTGTGAAGGGAAGCCTGAACATGGTCGCTGTGTGGATCGATGAGCAGACCAGGCCACTGGCCCAGGAGCCCCCCACTGCCTGTGTGCAAAGACTCAGGGTGAAGATGAGCCCGTAGTGCATAGAGTGACAAACGACCACACAGCAGTCATAGGAAATGACTAGGAGAGCAAGCTCTGCAAGTGCAAAGAAAGTACAGAGCAGTGTAGTCTTTGAGTGAAACGGAGATGCTAACTTTAAAGGAATTAATAATTGATTTGGGAACAGTAGCTGAGATGCTGCAGAAATATATGAGGAAAAAATTAAAGCTCTGGTCTGGAAAAAAACACACAACTCCTTGTACATCATTAAGGGGACAACCACAATTCCTTAGCACTGAAATCTCCCCCTGAAAGCCCTCTCCTGATTTGCACTTTCACAGCCCCCTTTTTTATGCTCATGACTCAGTAAAGTCCTGGTAACCTCTATGTGAGCTACTGTTCTTGTCTCTGGTACCAGAGCGGTATGTCTCAGGTCTGTGCTGGAATAAGCCTGTCCTGTTGAGCCTGTATCCATGAGTCTTTGCTTTCTAGCCCCTACACTGACTTCCAGTAACCTTTTGAACACTCAAATCTTACTGAAGATGCATTGATATGGTCTATGTCTCTTATATGCTATTTAGTCTGTTAATTTTTGAACTTGTATACTCATTGAAAGAGATGAGCCAACAACCTGTCAATGAATCCAGTCAGCCTTACCCAGAGGTCCAAAGGGAAGCAGTCAGATGAGGGTGTGTCCTTTAAAATTTCAAAAGCCTCATCTATCTGCATGCTGTGCTGTGCTTCTTAGTTCCCGATTGCCGAATGCTACTTTTCTGTTCATGCCTCCTCGGAGCACATCTTCCTATTATCTTCAGGAATATAGCTGTTTTTCTCTTACCCTTGCAGTTCTTTTCCTTTTGTATACAAGAAACTGGGATCTATCTGCCACACCCACCATGCATTATTATAGGGAGAACCCAGTCAGGAGACATAGGGAGACACCAGCTCAGTCCCAGAGAAAGGTCAGTTTTTCTTGGGAAGATCATTTCTCTACATTTTTATAAGCAACCAAGAATGCTTTCTGTGTACACAGTGGTAGGAGAGTACAGGCTGTAGAGATAAAAGGCTCTAACCTCCAGGGAGCAGGAGGGCTCCTGCTGAATGGTTTGGGTTGCACTTTTCTGTTGCTCTTTTCAGTATGGAAAACTACTTTGGTAACTATGGTTTTCTAAATCTTTGGGGAACAAAGCTGAACAGAATGGAAAGGAAAGCAGACAGGGTTTAGTGTTACAGCTTTGTACAGGCTTTGAATGACAAACAGTTGTGCTGGTTCCCCTTGGGATTGGAACCCTTTTTTGCTGGACTGATTCCTCCAGGCAGGTTCCTTGTTGTGTCACATGGGCCTGGTCCAACGGATGCTTCTGCTTTTCCTTGGTGGATTCAGTTGACCAGCTGCAGGAGAATGCGCAGATGGCAAAGGTTACTTGGAAGGAAAAGGCAGCAGGACCTCATTGAGTTCATATCCAGCCAGGCCTACATTGCAAGTTCAACACCAGCCTGAACTACCTACTGAGACCTTAAAAAATAAACAGAAAAGGACCAAGCAAAAGAAAAACAGAGATACATCTTGGAACTGAAAAAAGCCAGTCAATCATATGAGTAAATGTGTTTAAATGTTCTTTTAATTTTTTTTTCATATTAATTCTATTTAACATTCATTTACTCTCATTAATTTTAGGAATATACACATGGGTTATATGATACAAACATACATACATATGGGAATGTATTACATGTATTGTTAATATTTTCAGTGTTACTAATAGTTTTTCTAGACCTGACAGTCTAATGCTAGTTTCTACAAGATACAAATATCCCAAACAAAACATGTAATAAATCACTGATAATTTTCTCCAACATTATCACCATTATTATTAAATGATATTTGACAATTTAATCAGTGAAATGAATTTAAGAAAGGAAATTAAACAATTGAATTAGAGACAAAGAAATGCAAATTTTATCCTTAAAATAAATGGCATATTTGTTGAAAAACACACTAAATCTCCTGTATCTCCTTTTTTGAGAAATGGCTAGACTCATTATTCTGGCTCCATGTAAAGAACTCTCAGGTTTTCAGAGACAGCTCACTTCATTTTGCTTATGCAGATGTGGGATGAGCAGCAGGACTTGTACTCCTTCCACTCTGCACACCAAGTGTTGTTTGGGGGCCATGTGGGCTGCCCAGGACTTGACAGTAGCATAGATTGGTAAAATCAGCAGTGTTCAAAAGTCCATGCCATGCAAATCAGCTACAGATTCAATGCATTCTCTTTCAAAATTCTAATGTTACATTTCACAGAAATATACAACATGATGCAGAAATACATGAAGATCTGTAAAATTCCCAAATAGCCAAAGCAATGTTGAGCATAAAGAGTAAAAATGAACACAAAATACCATCTGATTTTCAATTGTACTCCAAGTACATATTCACTAATACAACATGATACTGACATGAAACAGACACACAAGAAAATGGAACAGGACAGGCAGCTCATTAATAAATTCACACAGAGCTGACTGATATGGAAAGAAATGTCAATAACCATAGCGAGACAAAAATTTTTCTTACAAAAGAAGAGGGAAACCTGGGTGTTGATGTGCAAAGGTGTAAGACTAGAACTTTGCTGCTCACTGTGCAAAAAATCACCTCAAAGAAGACTGAACATTTATGTCAAGACTCAAAACTATGTAACTACTA
The DNA here is from genome assembly GCA_004027295.1 of Dolichotis patagonum. Classification (NCBI taxonomy): domain Eukaryota; kingdom Metazoa; phylum Chordata; class Mammalia; order Rodentia; family Caviidae; genus Dolichotis; species Dolichotis patagonum. The sequence goes on from PVJX010005312.1 coordinate 15,328, forward strand.
AAAGAAAACAAGGCAAGTAATTCATGTCATTGGCCTGGCCAATAAGTTTTAGCTAAGATGTTATAAAATTGACAGCAAAAGCAAAAACAATAAAAATTAACTGTTATGGTTTGTGTCTGGATGTTTCCCCAAAGTGTAATGCAGTCATGGAGATGAATGAATCTAGCATTATTGATTGGTTTGTTGTGGAGGCCTCAAATTGACATTGTAATGCTGCACTCACCCAGAGGTGGGTAGCCAGCATACACAATAAGGGGGGCAAAGAGGCATGCTTTTCCTCCTTTTTGCCCTTTTCATTCTGTGTCTTGTGGCCAACATGAATGGCTGCCAGAAAAACCACACTACCTTGTCTACAACCAGCTGAGTATGGACTGAAACCTTCAACAGCTGTATTTTGGCCCTTCAACAAAAGAAAGTAACCAAAACATAATTTGTTACCAAGAATGGGGTCATTGCTCTGAGTACACCAGACCATGTGGTTCAGTAGTCTTTGGGAATGGCTTGTGAAGAATTTGGAGAGGTTCAGAGATGGTGCCTGATAGAGTAGAGCTGAAACAGCTAAGGCTCTTCTGCATTGGAGATGACAGTCAGAGTTTTCTACCAAAAGCCTGATAAAAATCCTGCTAATAAAGCCCAGGCTCAAGGTGTTTCTGCCGATAAAGACTGCATTGGGTGCTGGACTCCAGATGATGTATGTTATGGATTTGTAAAAACATTGTGTGGTTTTTTACAGAGATTTCTCTCAGACTGAAATTAAGGGTGGCAAACTAATTAATATTCCTGAAGAAATTTCAAGGCAGTTTAATGTTGGTGCAATGACGTGGCTATTGTTCAGAGTTTTAGTCAGGTTTATATCAACAGCATATCAAGAGCAAAAATATCAGCAGGGTAATTTGAAATGTTGTGTGCTGGACTATGTAAAAATCTCCACTAACTGGACTGGAAAGATAGAGCCTAGGAGATCTCAACTTCTGAGAAGAAACAACATAATATAAATGTGGCCTACATGTATCCCAAGCCCCAATGAGTCCTCATACTTTGCAGCCTCAAAACCTCAAAAGTAAAAGACTTTGTTTGGAGGAGAAAGCATCAGAGCACCATAGTCAAGAATGGCAGTGAGGATCATGCAAGGTTCTAAAATGGTGGCGGGCATACCAGGTTCCAGAATGGTGATGACATAAAGAATTTGTTCCTAACAATCATGTTCATAGTGCTCAGCATTTAGGCACTCTCCTCTGGTCAAGAGAAAAGAAAGTTTAACTACTGCTTCAGCTGGCCACAGACCTTGGCATCATCCACACAGTGCTGATTTTAGATGTATACAGAGTGTAAGAGTGCTGGTGTGGAAAATACTTCCAACCAGGTTTCACAAGTTCTTGGAGGCCAAGTAGTGTGTCCCTGAAGCTGTGAGTGTGCAGCCAAAAGTGCAATGGAGAACCTAGAAATGTGGAAAATCCAGGAAGTGTGTGTTGCCTAACGAAACATGTAAGGAGGGAAAAAAAACAACCCAATAGAGAAGGAATGGGTGCTACAACCACTGAAAGTACCACTGAGGTGAAATCACACAAACCCCTTGGAGCTCACAATTTGCCACAGATTACTTCAGATGCAAGGCATGCAACTACAGGACTTAATGTTTGCTCTGCTGGAGTTTGGACTTCTTTTGGTCCCATTTCTTTGTAGCAACCACTTTGTACCGTTTGTAATCATTTATCTTGTATCTTTGAATAGTGCAAGTATTTAACTTTGTTTTCATTTGGACAGTGGTTACAGCTAAGACTTTGCCTTAAATCTCAGAGCGTTGTCAGTTGGACATTTTAGCAATACATAAACTGTTAGGACTGCTCAATAAGTTTTAGTTAAGAGGTCATAAACCAGCCAACAATTGCAAAAATAATGAAAATTGACCCCGTGCAGATACAACTTACAGTATGCGAGACATTATTTTCAAACTATATCTCTTTTCAGCCTTTTGGCCAAGAAGTATAAGTTTGAAAACTCTAATATCTAAAACCCTTAAGGGAATAAAACAATGAACATTATAAGAATAAAAAAAAACACAGCTAAACAAGTGGACATCCATTTCTCAAAAGAAAAAATGGCCAAAAATAAGAAAAAATACTCAGAATCACTAATTATCAAAGAAACACTAGTAAAAATCACCATGAACTATCACTTCACATTTGATATAATGGCTGTGAGCAAACAGACAAAACTAAACACTGTTGAGTGTATGGAGAACTCTTAGGAAATTTGGGTAAAATTGTAAAGTACTATAGGAAGTATGTAAAAGTGTATGTGAGTCTCTTAAAAAAATAAAAGTGAAACTATCAATGATCCAGCAATTGCACTACTGTATATTAGCATAAATAAACTTACCATAGCAAAATATGTCTACATTCCAATTTTTCCAACTTTATATTCAAGATAAAAAGACAGAATTAACCTAAATGTCCATCGAAGGACAAATGCATAAAGAAAAAGTAATATATGAGACATGATAACAAAATGAGTTAGTATGAGTGAGTGTTTAAATTTGAAACCTGTTACTGGAAAGATACATTGCTATGGAATCCCCTCTAAACGGTCCCTCTTGCTTTGATCACATCAAAATATTCTTGCTCCTTTCTGTACCATGTCTGCAAGTACTCCTTCCTGCGTGCCTTTGGTTATGCTGTCATGGAAAATTCACTGCGCTCAGTCAGTTAAACTGTTTAACCTTCATGATAATTTGACTTTGGGTGACTCAAAATCTATGGTCAGACTAAAAAGTGTGTGTGTTTAGAAGAGACTATAATGTTTTGTTTGTTTTTTTCTGACACACACATAGCCCTGATGGAAGGTAGGAATGCTGAATATGACTTCTGAAAAGTCTAGTTCTTTTCCCAACACAACACCTCTTCTGCAACCCAGGACCAGAAACTGGTCTACAACTCCAAGACGCTACAATGAAAGTTGCTCGTCACCAGGAATTTAATGCCATTTAACAGATATCCCTCACTCTGAAAGAGTTCTGCATCAGTGTCATTGACAAGGTCTGGGAAGATGTCATGCACAAAACTTCAAACTCTGCCTGCAGGGACCTGGCTAGATGTGTCACTCAACACGGCTTTGAAGCATGTGATACACAGGTAGTAGAGGGGACTATGTCCCTGGGCAGGAGAGTGAGTCTGGACGTCGAAGGTGCGGGCACGGAGGAGCTTGCCGAGGACCCTGCCCTGGACAACGGAAGGCCTTGCAGAAATCGGAGTGATCAGCAGAAGGGGCTTGTGTATGAGCATCCTCTGGGGAGCAGGGAGACAGGGGAGGACAAAATTCAAAAGGAAACCAAAAGTAATGGAATATAAAGCAATACAACATGCATGCTTTATGTTTGTTACTGAGCTGTACTTGAATGAAAATGTTCTATTTACTACTAAAAAGGTTAAAGAAAAATCACAAGAGTCAGTATTTTAAAAGTTAAAATATTCCTAAATTTGTGTGGTATATATTTCCCTTCTGAATTGTCCTACACCTAAAAATTAAAAGCTGCCTGGTTGACTCTCAGAGGACTTGATTTCAACAGCACTTTTGACCTTTTTCCTATTTAAGTGCTACCTCAGGTATGCAATAGCAATTAAACATTAGCTCTGTACCACTGCCAAAACCACCAATGAAGCCTGCAGCTCAAATGACACAGGAAGTGCAGAAGTAATAAAGTAGCACTGGTCATGGGGTACAAAGTTATTCTGGGATAAAATTGACCTATAAGGATAGATTCTGAGAAACTTTTGCTTCTCTAATTTTATTGATAGTCACCTGAAGGACATAAGATGAAAACATGTCTGACCCTGTATGCTTATTGGGATGTTTCCTTCTTGTTTATTTCTGATGACCATGTTTGACAAATTGTGCAGAAAAAAGTCCTGCAAATTTGGGTGACATTGATAGGTAATTTACCTGTGTACTTTTTCTCTGATGTCCTATGCATCAGCTGAGGAAAATGTTGACATAAACTGCAATTAATTTGTTGTAAGAGCCAAGAGGACTATTGGAGGACCTGATGCTCCTAGATATATCTAGATCACCCATGCTTATTGTGAAATTAGAGACAGAGTAGAGGGATAAAAAAATTAAAGATAGTTTTCAAACTTTGATACATCTATCATTGAAAAAATAACCTCCAATGATTTTAGATGATAATATTAATTATTATCAAATAAAAAGACCAGCTGTCAAGCTGTTAAATGAGCAGGTGACCAACACAGCCCAGTGCGTCAGTCAGAAAAGCTTGCCATGGGCATCCTATTACATCCTGCCCCAAATGCTTCCAACTAACACCAAGGAGGAGATTGAGCATCCCAGTGAGACCGCATATCTTGCATCTTCTTAGCCTTCCACATGTGGGTCAGCATCTTCAGCTTCATTTAACAAAACCATACTACTCATTGCTATTTTTCAAAATATTTGTTCTAGACTTCTTTGCAGACTCTTTTTATTTTGGTATTTTCACCTTCTACTCCTATAAAAACATGCTAGTGAGCTTATGTGTTCCATCCCAAATCTTGTGACCTATGCCTAGATCATCTAAGGCAAGAAATATGCTAGACACTTCCTCCTACTGCATAAGCAACACACTTCATTATATTTCATCTGTCAACTCTAAATTCCTTTTCTAACAAGCACAGCTCAGTTTTCTCAGTGTAAGGATCATAACACAGAGGGCCATGTCATGATTTTTCAATAGCATTTTGATGAACTCCAATTTAAACAACATCAAGCCCACTAAAGCAAATATGACAAGAAAACCTGTAGTAGAGGCTTTGTGTGAATGGGAAACCAGTGATATCTATTCCTATGGAGAAGTGGCAGGACTAAATTATCCAACCTGAGGAGCTTCACAGAGTTCTTGCTGGCAGGATACTCTGGTGACTGGGTGCCCCAGAAGGTCTGTGCCATGCTCCTCTCCATGATTTACCTTACAGCCCTGACAGGGAGCCTCGTCATCATCCTCACCGGCACTGACCAGCGTCTCCAGTCTCCCTTGTACTTCTTCCTGAAGAACTTCTCCTTCATCGATGCCTGCTTCATCTCTGTCACCGTCCCTAACTACATGGTGAACTCTAACCAGAGTCTATTCTGTCTCCTTCCTGGGCTGTGGCTCACAGGTCTTCCTTTTATTTGTCTTTAGTGGCACACAGTTCGCACTCCTCCTAGTGATATGCTGTGATTGCTATGCTGCCATCTGCCACCCACTGCACTATGAGGCTGCCATGCATAGGGGCAGCTGTGTGCAGATGGTCACGGCTTCCTGGCTGGGTGGAGGCCTCTACGGAGCCCTTCACAGGGCAGTACATTCTCCATCCATTTCTGTGAGGCCAGCAGGCTGCTTTAGTTCTTCTGCGAGGCCCCCTCACTCCTAAAACTTGCCTGTCCTGGGCAGTCTGTTCTTGAACATGGGCTCATCATTGCTGGCTGTGGGCTTATTTTCTTGTGTTTTATTGTGTGTGTCTTATGTCCACACTTTTTCTACTGTTCTGAAAATCCCAGCTTCAAATGGCAGAGTGAAGTCTCTTTCCTCCTGCCTTTGTCACTGGGCTGTGGTGCTGTTTTCATCCTTTATGGGTTTGTTACTTATTTAGCGGAAAACGTTATAACTTCATCCTCAATCAAAGCACTGACACCGGTGCTTTACATGGGGTTACCCGCACCATGAACCCAGTCATCTAGAGAAAGGAGTCCGTTTCCTGTGAAACCGGAAGCTGTAGCCGGCCTTGGCAGCCCTGATAGTTGGGAGAATGACTAGGCTTTCCATTTTAAATAAGTTATAAAGCTTAATTAGGCTAATGTTTTGAGTAGGGATAATTAATTTTCTTTTCTGTCACTACACAGAATTCTGCAATTTGTTTCATAGCAAAGGACTAGGTCAAGATTAAATCTGCCCTGTGGACTCAGCTAGTACATTATAAATTTTCAATTTAGTTGTTTTCTTTCCACTACTGCTTTTGTGTCATTAGATTTGCATGACATTCCGGATGATTAATGTCCTCCAGCAGCATTTTAGTATGTACTGTGAACTCACAATGTTTTCAGGGCAGTCACACACACACGAAAAAAGACCTCATTCTCACTCTGAGAAACACACTGTATTTAAAGAATCCATAGTTACAGGAAAGTTGCCTAGATCTTATTGCTTAAATTTGAAGGCTTTTTTGTCCAGTTAATGACATACTTATTGGTGGGGTTTGGAGCAGAGCAATCAGAGGCCTGGGAGCTAAGATGTCCAGTGACGGCTGTGGTGATTCTCAGGCTCACAACCAGAACTGCAGAGACCTCAGCCACATGGCTTTTCCTCCCTTGGGAACAGACTCACACCCACAGTACTGAAAGAGTTCCTAACCTCTCTTTATATTCCTTTTAGTTTTGTCTTTTCTGCATTGTATCATTATTTCACTTAAAGTGTTTTTTGTTTGTTTGTTTGTTTTGGTTTTGTACCAGAGATTGCAAGACCTTGCATTTGCCTAAGAGATGCATTGACACTGAGATACATACTCATCTCTTGCTTTTTTTAAAAATATCAAATACTTTCTTTTTGTTTTTTGTTTTTTGGGTTTTCTTTGGTCATTTTTTGTCTTCAGTCTTCATTTGTAAAGTGCACTCTTTTTCTTTGCATCCATTCTTTCCCAGGGCTCCTCATGTCCCTGTTACTCTAAAGCCCCGCCCACACAGAGCCCCCTGCTGCGGACCACACAGTGCCACAGCCATTGCTTCCTGTGCACCTGGGCAGACAGAGCCATGTGAACCCGGCTCTCCAAGGGCTGTGTGGCTGTGTGACTTAGCACCAGTGCAGGGACTTGAGCTGAACGTGTTTATACTTACTTACCACCACCTTTCCCTGTATTTCCCCTCTACCTGCCCCTGTGGCCATCGTGTAATAAATTGGAAATTCAGCATATCTGTTGAGTGTTTTCTAAAGAGACCTTGGAAAAACAAATAGTGATACTTTCTGTCCCTTTCAAGATATCACTGGTGCTTTCATGTCTCTGTGTAACTGTCACAGATATGTCATTAGAATGTAAACACAACTCTGATGTCAGAATGCGCTCATAATGATTTAATTAAACTATTGCCTATTTTCACTCACATGCATGGGTATGTATGGATATGTATATATTTATATTATTGATAAATTTATTTTAAGGTCATTTGGTAGTGTAATTTAATGGCACATTACACTTCCATAGCTTAACATTATAAAATTATGTTTTGTCTAGTTTATTGCTAATAGAAATAAATGCAAGTGAGCAGGAGACTTCCTGGGGCTTATCATATATCAGAAGTGAACATGTTCAAGACACAGGCGAGCTAATGGAGGAGAGAAAACCTCAGGCCTGGGAAGAACAGGTAAACAACACCCAAATGCTTCCAAATTTACAGAGAACATTAATACTCCAATAGAGAAAAGTGAGGTCCAATCCGGACAAGACTCTGTTAGGGCACAGAATCACAAACAAAATGGGCATCCAAAGGGAAGACAAAGTCAACAAACAAAATATAAGAAAACCCCAGGATGATGACTGGAATAGTACACGTTGTGAAATAAAATAAGAAAATGGGTAGGGAGAGGGGATTAGCACTTCAGCTCAGAAAATTTGATCAGAGAGAATTGGGAATCCACATGGAATGGACTCTGAAAACTTTCAAATATTATATGGAAGTATCCTCATAACTACAACCAAAATTCTATTGCAAAGCACAAAAGATCAATGAATAATTGATGTGTAATTCTAGGTCAAACCCTGAAGCATAATGAAAAATAGAAAAGAAAGAAGACAGAAATAGAGCATTTCCGAAACTATTAACACATAGATAAATTATGGTAGTATTATATCTTTACACATTAAGCACTACCATGAAATTGAATTCAGCTGTCCATTAAAGAGAAACCGGTATAAGGGTCGGGGATTTGGCTCAGTAGTGTAACCATCTGCCTGAGGAGCATGAGGTCATGAGTTCGATCCCTGGTACAAAAAAAAAAAAAACCAGAGAGAGAAAAACCAAAATAGAGAAGTAAATTTTAAAATATCCAATTGTATGTTGCTTCCAAAAGACTTACTTTAGCATTAAGAATAAACAGACTACAGGTAAGGGATTAGATTGATATAATATGGAAATCAAGAGGTAACAGAAATAGCAGAATTTATGTCAGATAAAATGTTATTGAGGTTAACAGCTGTAAAAAGATGCAAAATGGGTCTTTAGGTGATTGAAAATGTGACAGTTGGTGAAGATTTATGATTACAAATATATATAAAGCAAATATTAATGGCCAAGGAAATAGTACAAATAATCACAGCCAGGAATTTGAATTTCCATTCAAATTCAAAAGAATATGTATACTTGTAAAGCACAGATTCTCTCAGATAGAGCATAAATTAAGACGAAAAAAAAAGTGCTATCAAGGTTAAGAAGTGTGAATCACATTAAGTATTTTTTTCCCCACTGTGAAATGGAAGTAGAAATCAATGACACACGGAATTGTAGAATACTCACAAAAATTATTTATGCAGAATATTTCAAATTTTAACAAGTTTGAACTTGGGTACAGTGACCCATGCTTGTGGTCCTAGCTACTTAGGAAGCTGAGGCAGAAGTGAGCTCAGGAGGTGGAGATCAGAGAGGCAAAAGGACAATAACTCAGATTTTTAAAAAAAATCTCTGAGAAAAACAAAATGGGAAGAAAAATGTCTAAAATCCATACAATCCAGTTGTAACTGGAATATTCTAAGGAATTATTGGTTAAATAAATAATGATTCTCCTTAAAAAATTTTAAAACATCCTCAAGGAATAACAACAACAAATCTCTAACACCTGAAGTTAGAGGAAGGAAGGAATTAAGTATTAAAAAGTAAATAAACAAATATTAACTAAGACATAATAGAACGAAACAGAAGCTTGATGAAAATTCTTTCCCAGCATAGCCGGTCCAAAGCCTTCTCCACCTGCACGCCCTACCTGGTGGCTGTGGGCGCCTTTCACCTCACAGGTGCTGTTGCTTATTTAAAGCCAGCCTCCAGTGCTTCTCCTATTATAGACTTGCTGTGCTCTGTGCTCTACTCTGTGGGGCCTCCTGCACTGGACCCTGTTATCTGCTGTCTGAGGAACAGGGACATTCAGTCAGCCCTGTGCAAAGTCCTAAGGAATGTGAGACGTGGACTAACGGAAAAATAACTGTCACTGAAATGAGCCAGCACATTGGCTTTTTTGTTCTTCCCCCTTCTACTTGTCGTGATGATTCCTATATTGAGATCAACATAATCTAAGGTTTTTGGTGCTGATTTCAGGGTGTCATTTCAGTAGAAAGCAAGTCATTTCCTGCACTGCTTCATGCTACAGCTTTGTGCTACAGAAAGTATGATGGTTTTTCTTTGCACCTTTGGTGAATTTTGTTCTTATTCCACCCTTCCATATACCTGAGAATTGTGTGTAGCTTTGTTCCTCCTTCATTCTCATCTTCTCTGACTTTCTGTGTTCTGTTAATCTTCCATTTTTCTAAGTATTTCATTGATGCTTAGACTTTATTGTGATTTCTGATTCTCACTCTTAAGTGAAAAATATTTTAAATTAAATTTATGATTTAAACAATTGTGCAGTTTTTGTCTTTAATATTATCACTGGTTTTATTTGTTGAATTCATTTTGATGTATTGAATGCTATAATTCATTTAATATTTGACAGCTTTGTTTTTTCTGAAATAATTTATGTTGCTGAGTGCAGCTGTTATTCTCATAACTGGAAGTTGTTTGTATCCGCTATGCCCAATTCTGATGTTTTCTGAATTTGTGAAAGTTGCACGGGCTACTCTTTCTAAATATGATAGGTCCTACTTTAAAATTCTCATGACAATTCCAATGTCCTCAGTGTGTAAAATTATGTTTTTTTCTGGCTATAGGAAACAGTTCTGTCACTCCTGTCAGTTTGATACTGATTCCTTCAGAAGAGAGATGTTAATGTTTGCTGAGTACCACTACCCCAACACCCACATTAACATTCTCCAGTCCTCCCACAGGGCAGGAGGGAGCAGAACACTGAGCAACTGGGGTAACTGAGGCCCAGGGAGGGAGCAGAGTGGTTTTAGGCACTCAGGCAATAGCTCAGAGTGGGAAGTGCTATGGCCACTGGGAATGCATTGAGACACTGTCTGCTCCCTGAAAGTTTTTGAAAGTTGCTCTTATTGATGGTCTCTGAATTATAAAGCACTTGATTTGACATTTTCAATTTCTAAACACATGTGAATTCACAGAACAACTTAAGTGCCTCTTCCTGAGTCTGTGCTCTTTGCTATGCAAATTCCTACACTATTATTTGGTCTGCATTGCATTTCCGCTTGAAATCAGTGCCCTACTGTATAAGACTGATACAACTAATGCACTTGGGAGATACTACATCAGCTACTGCAAATGGCAAGCAGGGCAAATATTAAATGTGTTAAAGTAGGTTAATACCACTTTTCTAAACTCCTGATGTCTAAACAAAAACATAATCGAGAGTTCCTTGGTGAGCTGTGTAGTTAGGGCTAACAAATTTCAGAATATTATAAAATGAAAATCCACAACTGTGCAGTCAGGCATATGGTTGCAGTAGTGTGATTTTCCTTTGAATTCTAATAAGAAATAAAAATTTGATCACATTGTGTGTTAGAAATCTATTGTACATAAATTAATTTTATACTCTAACATAATTAACATAATGTTTGTCTCATTCAGTTTGTATACAAAAATTACAGAACAAAAATACCAGCTAATTTACAGGAATCCATTCAAATGTTAAACTTGTATCTATACATTTTACAATTCTATTAAATTATCTTGTTGTCAAGCATCTTTTGTCAAGAAATTTCCTGCTCCCAAATGAAAATGTCATTTAAAATGTCCTCTAAAACAGAAGGGATCTCTCTATTCTGCAGACTGTAATTGATGGGGTTCATAAGCAGGGACCATTTCATAGCACAAGGATGTTAGAAGATTTTTTCAGTGACCTTTATTTGTGATCAAATATGGAGCATCAACCAACCCAGAAATTAAAAAATGAAGAAGAATGGCCGACTGTGGATTCAGATGGATATGGCTTTGAGATGAGCTTCCACTAAATGAATATTAAGCACTGTTGAAAGTATGTTCACATATGTCGTAAATAAAAAGACAAAACACACAAAGCTGACACAATCACGTCAAGGCCCACAGACTCATCCAACTGAACATCTGAAGATGATACCTTCAGAATTTGAGATACATCACAGAAATATTGATTGATTACACTGGACTTTGTGAAGGGAAGCCTGAACATGGTCATTTGTAGATCACAGAGTGGACCAGGCCATGGGCCCAGGAGCCCCTGTGGCCTGTGTGCACAAATTCGAGGTAATGAAGAGCCTATAGTGTAAGGATGGAAAATTTTCATATAGAGTCACAGAACATGACTACAAGCAGAGCACACTCTGCAAATGCAAAGAAAATATGCAGGAAAATTTAAGCATTATATTATTTGAGTGAAATGGAGTTGCTACCTGTAAGGGAATTAATAATTGATTTGAGAACAATAACTAAAATGCTACAGAGGTCTATGAGGGACAAATTGCTTATAAAAAAGCACAATGGAGAGTGAAGACACTGCATTGTCATTATGAATGTAATGGTGGCAATGTTGCCATCCAGAGGTCTCAGGTACATCACAAAGAAAAACAGACTTTGCAGTACTTGGAGCTCTCTAGAATTTGAGATGTCCATCAGAAGGAATTCTCTGATCATGGTGCAATTGTTTATTTGGCTAACACTGTGCAGTCTTTCTGGGGTCACAAACTAATGTGGTAAGATCCTGCTATGAAATAAAGAAGATACAACCTCTAATGCAAGACTATAGCTGTTAATTTGAACTCAGGAGAAAAAAAATGAGAAAGACAAGCATTTCTATAAATGCAGATGACAGCATGGTATTGGAAAAAAAGTAGACCTGAAACTCATTAGGACAGAATATAAGATGAAGACACAAGCACAAGTACAGGAGACCACCTTATCCTGGGCAAATGAGCCAAACATGTTCCCTGGAAGAAAGACAGCCTCTTTGGATATGTTGCTGGAAAAACTAGTTTTCCACATGTCAAAGAGTACAATGACAATCATATTTTTCACCATGCACTAAACTGAATCCAAAATGAATCAAAACTTTAAGTATTAAAACAGAAACACTAAATATACAGTAAGAGATAATAGGTAGAAACCTGAAGACATTGGAGTACACAGAGAGTTCATGCACAAAACTCAGACTGCATGATAAACACAACAAATAATCAACAAACTGAATCTCATCTTATTTAAATGCTTTTTCACCACAAAAGAAATCACCAACAAAGTGAAAACACAGCCTACAGAGTGAAAAAAATTATAGCCAACTTGTCCCTTAGACAAAGTGTTTATATCTAAAACAAAGAATTTTAAAAAAATCAAAATTCGAAGACCCAATCCAAAAATAGGCATATGAGATGAGTACACACTTCTTAGATGAAGAAATACAAATGGAAAATAAATACATGAAAAACGGTTCAACATCATTGGTCATATATGAGATGAAAATTAAAACAAAACTGAGATTCCATCTCACTCCAGAAAGAATGCCTATCATCAAGAAAGCAACCAATAGCAAAAATGCTAGCAGGGGCTGTGGATGGGCGAAATAACAACACTTCACTGTTGATAGGAGTGTGGATTGTTGCAATTACGACGGAAATCAGTGTGGAGACTTCTTAAAACCTATCATTATAGGTCACATTCAACCTGGCTATTCTCTTTTTGGGTATATTCCCAGAATTAAAACATTGTACCACAATGATATATGTTCACCCATGTTGAAAGCAGCACAGATTTGATAACTAAATCTTGGAAACAACCCAAATGCCCATCAACTGAGGAATGGATAAAAAGAATGTGGTTCTTTTACATAATGGAATACTACTCAGCCTTCAAGAAAGGTATACTTGAAACTTTTATAGATAAATGCAAATAACTTAAGAACATACCTGTAAATGAAGTAAACTAGACCCACATGTGTGAATATCACACTGTCTCACTAGTGGTTTACTCTTTCAGAGTCAACCAAATCCAAAATATACAATAGATATTGTGAATAGGGAAGAAACTGATCAAAAGAAAAGAAAAACTGTGATGTTAGAGAAAGGGTAAAGGAAGGAACACAAAAGAAAAATTATACACACACACACACACACACACACACATACACAAGACAGACAAGATAGTTATACAGCTGACTTCTCTTGGTTCATTAAGGGAAAACTTTTGCTCTAGTAACTTTTGGGACAATGCTTCACAGCTATATCTTGTACTCTGAACAATTACCTTAAATATAACAATAGACACGTGTGCATTATTGTTACTTTTACATTATCCTGTTTTGAAATTTTGTTTTACTGTTATTTCTTGCTTTTTATTTTTTAAAATAAAATTTTTAAAAATTTATGTGTAATAGATCATATTGCCTAATTTTGTATAAACCTGAATTGACTGTCTCTCATAATTGAAGGACAAAAGGAGGAACAAAAGGAGGAATGTAGGAGAGTGTTTACTGGGAGGAATAATAAGAAAAAAAGCTCTTGTATACCAAACACCATGTGCCTTTCCATGGGCTCTCAGAAGCTCACCAAACATAAGACCATATCATCTAGAAATAAAGAGAAAACGCTGTGGAATGCTCCCAGCCAGAGTTTGATGAGACATTTTGGAGAAAATGTTTAAATGTGACTCATTAATGACAGATCCTATAGTCTGATACTCACTTAAATATTTAAATCAGAAGAACTTTAAGATTTTGCATATTGAAACTAATATATTTCACCATAATTCAGAAATAAACATATGCAAACCATGTGTTCCTTTTAATGGCTTTGTTTAATGACTTTAAGTATGCAGTCCTGTGATATGGTTCTGTGGAAGAATTAAGCAAATAGAAAATCAGCTTCTGAGAGCCCATGAAGTGGCACATGGTGCTGAACATTTCACAACTGTTACTTGTTCTCCTCACTCTTTATAGGACTCCAGTGATTTTTGATCCTCTGTTTAACTCATCTGCTGCTCTAGAGTTTCCAGAGCTAGTGCATCGCTCTGAGATTCCTTAGTAGGATATAACTGCAAAGGATACTTCCAAATTTAGCTATATAGCTCCCCAAGAGTATCTTCAATTATGCCACCTCAATCTCATGAAATTCCCTGGTCAGTCTTTTCCCGAATGCAGACTTCCAAGTTGTCCTATAAAATATAGCTGAAGAATGTTCCAGCTGTGTTGCCTGCAGTGGTTCATTTTCTAAGACATTTTTCCATCATATGCAGAAAACAGTCTAACTAGCTTAAGAGTAAGGCAGCTCATTGGCGAAGAGCACAGACAGAGTTGGGCAGGGAGCCATGCTGATGGAAATTTATTGAGTCATGACCTAGGACTTTGGAGGAAGAATGAGCTTCCCCTTGTGATTTCCCTAAACTTTGCTTCCATTCTACTCCCTTGCCTTGCCTTGCCTTGCTTTGCCTTGCCTTGCCTTGCCTTGCCTTGCTTCACTTTACTTCACTTCACTTCACTTCCTTACCTTCCCTCAGGCAAGAACTCATGCAGCCTCTTCCTCTTAGAGAAAGGTGCAGCCATCCGCTACTAAGTTCCTGAGTTCAGAAGAAGTTATAATGCAAAATACCAGTCACTTTCTCAGATCCCAGTTTACGGTGAACCTTACCTAAAGATCTGGGTTAGACAGCCTGAGTTGCAAAGGGTCATTTTTGTTAACATCACAGAGCTACCTGAGATTGATATTCACTAAACCATGAAGCAGTGCCGATGCCCTGCTTACCTGTAAGGAACTCCAGCTTGAGAGGCTCCATAGCAGCCCACTGAGTACAATTCCTGGAAATCCAGGAGCTCTGCACCTTATTTCCAAAGAAAAGTCTCCAAGCTTCCTTTGGTTCACAGCTTCATGCTTCAGTGTTGGAAAAATTATTAGACTCGTACACATAGTAAAATCTATCACTTTTTTTCATCAGTTTATGTATCACACATGTTTAGATAGCATTTTTAAAGATGAATACTAGCTAATAAACAGAAATAAGGTTTCCTCATTTGGTTTCCTCTGTTAATACATTTGTCATAGGGTACAGAAGTAGCTATGCTAACAATCTTGTAGTAAGACAAAATTTTATTTATTCTAAAATATAGTAATAACATCTAATTTGTATGATTTTTTATTTTAAAGGGAAAAAACAAAATTTCAAAACAAGATAATTACAGGGTATCAATGGTTAATATAGTGTATATTTTTATCTTTAAATTAGTTATTCAGAGGACAAGATATCTGCATTTAATTGTCCAAATAATATTAGCACAAACCTTTATTTTCAATGAACTAAGAGAAAATAGTAGTGTATCTTATCTATCTATACATATATACATATATTTATATACATATATATATATATAAAAATATTGTTTTTTTCAGTCTCTTACACTAGTGAGACAATATGATGTTTACACATGAGAGTCTTATTTCACTTTTAAGTAGAGTCTCTAGTTACATCCATTTACATATAAAAGTCTCAAGTTTATCTTTCTTTATGACTGAGTGGGGCCAGGAATTTATGACTGAGTAGTACTCCATTGAAGAAAAATGCCACATCTTTGTTATGCATTCTTACTCTGACAGGCAGTTTCCAAGATCTAGCTATTACAAATTATGCTGCTGTAAACATAGGTACACATGTATCTCTGTGTTATGATGTGTTTAATTCTGGGAAGATACCCAGAAAGGGAATGTAACCACCAATTCCTAGCTTTTGTGGAATCATCACAGTGATTTCCAGCATGTTTGCACCAGTGTGCATTCCTGTCAATGGTGAATAAGGGTTCCTTTCCCCTCACAAGCCCTACAGCATTTGTTATTTGTTGATTTCTTGATAATACCCTTTGTGAGGTGAGTTGGAATCTCAGAGTTCTTTTCATTTGCATATCTTGAATGACCAATGAACATTTTTCATGTTTTTATTTGTTGTTTGCATTTCTTCCTCTGAGAAGTGTGTATTCATGCCAAATGCCCATTTCTGGATTATATCTTTAGATTGGAGAGGTCCAATTATTTTGAGTTCTTTGTATATTCTCAATTGTGATTCTTCATCTGAGGAACACCTGGAAACCTTTTTTCCCACATCATGGGTTGTCTCTTCACTCTGTTGGTGGTTTCTCTTGCTGTGAAAAAGCTTTTTAATAACATGAGCTCCCAGCTGTTGATTCTTTATGACAGTTCTCCTGTAATCAAGGTTTTATTCATAAAGTCTTTGCCTACACCAATATTTTCAAGAGTTTTTCCTATTGTCCAACAGATTTAGTATTTTTATTTTAATATCTAGTCTTTGATCCATTCTGAATTTATTTTAGTACATGGTGAAAGATATGGGCCCAGTTTTAACCTCCAGCATGTGCAGAGCCAGTTTTCCAGCATCATTTATTAATGAGGCTGTCTTTCTCCTAGTGAATGTGTTTGGCACTTTCGGATCTAAGATGGCTTACTATGTCTAGAGTTGTTTCTGCATTTTCTAATCTTTTCCATTGATCTTTGAATCTTTGTTTTTCCAGTACCATGTTATTTTTATCACAGTAGATTTATAGTGTAATTTCAAGTCAGAGATTATTATGCCCCTATCTTGTCCGTGTTGCCCAGGATTACCTTTGCTGTTCTAAATATCTTCTGGATCCAGATGAATTTTAGGATTATTTTCTCTAATTGTGTGAGACATGTGATTAGAATTTTGATTAGAATTCCATTAAATCTGTGTAACAGTTTTGGAAGAATGGCCATTTTCACAGTATTAATTCTTATTATAGAAGAGTAAGGAATATCTTTATATTTTCTAATATTCTCTTCAATCTCCTTTACCAGAATACTGTAATTTTCAGTGTAAAGATTTTTTTATATCCTTTATTAGATTGATTCCTAGGTATTTCAGCTTTTTAGGGATGTTATTGTGAAAGTGATGTTTCTCTTATTTCTCTCTCAGTGAGTTTGTTATTTTTGTATAGGAAGGCTATTGAATTTTGAGTGTTGACTTTCTATCAAGCTGTGCTACTAAAACTTGCTCATTAAATCTACCAGTTTATTAGTGAAGTTTTGGGGATCTTCTATGTAGAGTATCATTATTTGTCATCTACAAATCATGGTAATATAACTTCTTCTTTTCCTCTCTTTATTTCTTTTGTTTCATTCTGTTGTCTAATTGCTCCAGCTAAAATTTCCAGGGCTATGCTAAGTAAGAATGGAGACAGTAGACATCCATTTTTTGTTCCTGATTTTAGGTAGAGCTTTAAATTTTGTCCATTTAGCATGATGTTATCTGTTGGTTGTCATAGATGACTTTAATCAGATTGAGATAGAGCTCATCTATTCCAATTTTCTGTATGGGTTTTATGATGAATGGGTTCTGGACTTTTTCAGAAGATTTTTCTTTATATATTGAGACGATCATATGATTTTTTGTTTTTGGCTCTCTTAATATGGTTTATTACATTTATTGATTTGCATATGTTGAACCATCTCTGCATCCTTGGGATGAATCCCACTTAGTCATGTTGTATAATCTTGATGATTTGCTGCATTCTATTTGCCAATATCTTAGTGAGGATTTCTCCATCTGTGTTAATTAGGGAATTTGGCATGTAGTTATCTTTCTTAGCTGACATCTCATTGTCACTGAGGATGGCTATCATATTTTGAGGGGGAAGCTCTGGTCCTTACTTTGAGCATCATTTTCTGGTTCAAGTACTAATATTTCAACCTACTGGTATAGATCCCTTAACCTGCTGGTACAGACTTTCTAGCTTCCATCACTGATCTTTGGGTCTTCCCAGCACAGATTCATGAAGTAGACTTGCATGACACATTGTCATGGATCTAGGCCTCTAGCTGGACTCACGGAGTCATTGTCATGGCTTTAGGTCTTCATTTGAACTCATGCAGGACATTGCCATGAGATCCAGGACCTCAGCTAGATTTTTTGATCTTCACTGCATCAACATATTTCCTGCAAATATTTGTATTTTACTCTTTGAGTGTCTATTATAAAATAACCTTTTAAATTATATGCCCTGTATTAAATTGCTTCCCTTGCAAACCCTGCCTACAAAATGGCCCTACAAGGTAGCTCTACATTATATTACTCTCTGTCAATTGAGTCTATTTTCCAAAAAGGAAATGCTACAGGCAGGAAATGACAAGCCAAGAAATTATACTACACTGCAACCAATTAATCAGGATAAAAAGAAAAAGAAACCTCCACCAAAATTTTTACAAAGACTGAAGGAGCTTCTCTGAGTTCTGCAATTTCCTCTTTTTTTTTTTTTGGCTCTTTTTGAGATGTCCATGAAAAACTGTTTACATAGATTTTCAGAATAACCAGTCATTAAAAACTCACTTTTACTGTCTCTAGATCCTCTTTGAGTCTCATCAAGCAGATTCATTTCTAATATTCACAAAATCAATCTCAGGGACCAGGCAGAGTATGGTCATAAAATTTTAGGCTTAGGTAAAAACAAGTTGAGAAATTTACTTTTGGTCTCCTGAGTGTGTATTTTTATCTAATTGATACACTTAAGATTTTTCTTGAACATTGCAAATTCTCAGACTATAGTACCACTTTTTCTTGTGCTAAATACTTTTGTCATTTGGTGTCACGTGAAGAGTCAGTTGGCAGCTTTCACATTTAATCACAGAATAGTCTAGCACCCTCTCCAGGTACCACTCTCCTCTCCGTCCAACTGCTACTTTGAGATAAAGCCTTTAACCTCAGTTTCTAAAGTTGATATTGGACATGGGAACCTATACTGGTCAATGAGAAGAATCAGGACAGAGCTGCCTGTTTAGAAAGTTCTGACTTTTGACACTCAGTAGTGCTTTGTTTGTTTTATATTTAAGGTATATGTTTCCCAATTATACAGGTCTTCAAAGATACAAAACTAAAAATCAGGCAACTTCAAAACTAATGTTATTTCTGGTAGTAAATTTTTAAGCTCAAGTATATGGCTCTCCTGAACTTATCATCCAGCTACCTTGATAATAAGTGCATGCCAATCCAGCACGAGCAGCCAGCACCGCCATGTGTATGTTACATATGTGTTCCAACACTGAATGATGCTCAAAGACTCTGCAGTCCTGGCAATGTCATATATGATACTTTTTTTCCTGGTGGCACTGTATTGAAGAACGACAATTTAACTATAAGTTTCTTCATATCATTTAATATCATCCTGATTGTTATGGTGAAATGACTGTTTCCTGTGTCCTCCAGGGGCAGTTACTAAGATGCATAGCCAGCTACAATTATGCTAAATTACAAATTTATACTAGTACAGTTTGGGATGGGTTGTTTTAACTCTATATTATGCCCTTCTAGGGACTATTTCATCAGTTACTATAATACTGGCAAATATCTGAGCCATGTCCTTTATGGTATTATTTCAGAATGTTTTCTGTGGCAAGCAAATCCATCTAAAGACAACAACAGTATTATAAAGTAACATTAACAGTTTTGAGATGTATTATGGCTTGTGTTTAGATGTCCTCCAAAGCCCCATGTGGTCATAGTTGGGCTTTTCATTGGTGGTTGGATCTAAAGTGTGTGATTTTGGTCCAATTCTGGGATTAAGGGTGCACAATTATTAAATCAGGCCACTGATTTGTTTAGACCCACCCAGTCCTGGTAATCTGGATAAAAAGAAAGTGGCAGAAAGATGTTGTTAAGACCCCTTGTTATTTTTGCTGTCTTCTGTTGCCATGAACGATTTCCTATCTGCCATGTGCCACCCTGTCTTGGAGTCAGTCAGTTATGTTCTAAACTCTGTACAAACTGAGCTAAATAAACACTTCCCCTTCAACATTGGGTGTTGGGCATTTTGTGTCAGCAATGAAAATAAAATGACTAAAGCAAGAGATAACCACTTAATAAGGCGATTCAGACGTTTTCCTTTAGAGAATCCTGTGTATTAGTAAATGCTTTTGAAAAGATGTGTTCTTAACTTTTGCCTACTGAGATATTCAAATGATGCAAGACTTGAACTTTACAAAAGATTAATGACTTTCCCATTTGCTTTACTTTTCATCCTTCCCTGTGAAACTTCCACAACTTAGCAGGAATCTTTCAGTCTCAGCAGAAGCCTAGAGCTGTACCTGTAAGTCACAGAGGTTTCTCCAAGACAGCTTGATGTTCTGCCTCACTTTCAATGCATCAACTGCTAAACTGAAATCTTTCTATTTTTATAAAAACATTTGTAACTCATGTAGACCTGTTAGGGTCATTTCCTAAAATTCATCTGATGAGGAAGGCTTGTTGGATGATTGAAGAACTGGAATTATTTTAAGGTATGAATTTCAAAATTTTGGATAAAATATTAGAATATTCTGCTTCAAAATAAATTTTTAAAAACTTTACATACTAAGTAACTTTGGAAAGAACCAAAAAATAAATTTCATAGCTGATTTCTCTGCTTCATGTTCTGCTGTCTACACCACTTGTATTTGTCCAAGTGAAAGGCTGGAATGGGCAATCTACATCTTTAGGTCCCCACCTCACTCATCTACCACACAGGCTGCAGCAGCTGCTTCTCCCAAGGGGACCCAGCACCCAACCCTCTCTCCATGTGAGCTGTGTCTGTTTGGTTACCCTCCACACAGCTCTTGTCTGTGGATTCTTGCTCTGCATTTCTGTGTCAACACCCAGGTCACTCAGGTAAATGCCCTTCCCCACAAATAATCTCCAAAAAGCAGCTCTTCTTACCTTAACATCTGTCTCTGTCTGAGCCCTGTCCTTCCTTAGTTTTTGTTTGTTCTTTTTATGTATTATCCAAGGAAGTGCAAACACTGGAGGTGGGAAGGGGAAAATTATATTGCTTAGTTCATGTTTGATATACCTTCTGTGAGCTTATTAAAGAATAAACAATTAATTACACTAGTAACCAATAATCTGTGGAAATATTTTGAATCCATATATGACAACATTAGAAGGTGAATTACAGAAACTGTCACATAGGGGAAAATAGGCAAAATGAGAAATATATTCCCTTGTGATCACCATTTATAAATGAATATTAGGAAAACTCATAACATGGCTCTGGTACACAGCTGTGTCCCCAGAGGACATAAACTATGAGAAGTAACTCATTTTTTTCTTCTCGTACTTTTGTTCAATACATAGGAATTGTGAACTGAAGATAATACAGACTTTGAACAACAAATCGTTGCTTGGATCCTCTTTCTCTTATCCAAGAGGACAGAGGAAGTTAGTTGTCTGTGTTGTGTTCTTTTCTATAAATGTATGAGTGAGTTTTTAATAATAACCACACATGAGAGCATGTTTCCTTCGCTATTCAATATTGGGGATATTAACACACTATAAAGACACAAGACTTTAGATTGTTTTTCTCATAGACAGAGGTTTGTCATGGAACAAAGTTCAATAATACTTCAATGCAAATGCCCAGTGAGTTGGGAGGGACCCATGTTTAATGAAGTCATACCTGTGTTATAGCAAGGTAAACTTGAGGTTACAGGATTGGGTGAGATCTTATAACACCTACTTGATTCTGTTTTGTTTTTCTTGATTTTTGTATGTGTTTCTTACTAATTACTACAAATGTGTGGGGTAATGTGTAATGTACTGTTTCACATGTGTGTACATCATATAATGATCACATCAAAGTAGTTAGTACATCACTCACATTAACAGTCTCTTGTGTCTTTGTTTTGAGAACATTCAGAATCCTTTCTTCTAGCTATTTAAAACATGCTAAGTAATCAGAAAACCTTTTTTACAATTTAAAGGGAAACAAGACAACACTCCAATCCTGAGAAGTCTTTCCTAAATCTCTGAGCAATCTCTAAAAGCAAAACCAAGACTAACAGAACTCAAATATTATTCACATTAATTGCTTTATATTTCAAAAAATTAAAGAGTAGGCATTTGGTCTGTAGCTTCATGATAGATCACTTACTTTTTTTAGTGCAAATGCTTTCTGTATTTCTTTATTTATTATGATATTCACAGTGGATTTGCGATAAATGGCTCTTATTAGTTTAAAGAAAGGTCTTTCTATTCCAAATATTTGTAAGGTTTTTTATCTTGAAATTATTTTAGATTTTTGTCACAGATCTTTCATAACTATTCAGATTGTCATGAGGTATATATCCTTGCTTCTGCTTACAAGATATATTACATTTATTTATGTATATATATTGAAACATACCCAGGCGGAAACTGAGTTGGTCACAGTGTATAGTTTTTCTAATGATTTGTGTTGTTATGTTTACAAGTATCTTGTTGAGAATTCTTATATCTATGTTTATTAAAGAAATTTATTTGTCCCTTTCTGTTAAATGGTTTTCTGATTTTGTTACAAGAATAATGCTAGCTTCAAGAATGTAAAGTATTGTGTTACCTATGTTGTCCTGTTCTGATCTGCTGTGTACTGCCCCCTTTTGTTTTATTCTCTTTCAAATTAAAAAAAAGAAATAAGTCAAGAAATGTTTCTTCTTCTTTAATTTTGTGGAAGAGATTGGGAGTATTGGCATTAATTCCTCCCTAAGGTAATTGTAAAATTTAGTAATGATTCCAGTGGCCAGAATGAAAAAAATTTATAAGCCACTAGCCAACTTTATTAAAAGGAAAGAAAAAACTCAAATTCATGCAGTAAGGAATGAGAAGGGTGAAATAACTACTGAGTCTGTGGAAATACGGAAGATCATCAATATCTGTTTCAAAAACCTCTACTCTCATAAGCTTGATAACACAGAAGAAATGGTCACATTTCTAGAAACGTATGAATTACTAAAGCTTTATCAAGATGATGTAAAACTGCTGAATAACACGATTTCAATTAATGAAAGTGAAAAAATAATTAAAGCCTTACCAACAAAGAAAAGCCCAGGTCCAGATTGATTCATTGCAGAAATTTGCAAGAAATTCAAAGAAGCCTTAATGCTGAGACTCCTCAAACTCTTCAATGAAACTGAAAGGGAAGCAATTCTCTCTAACTCATTCCTGGAAGCAACTGTTACTCTAATACCAAAATCAGATAAAGACTCAACCAAAAAAGAGAACTATAGGCCAATCTCCCTGTGAACATAGATGCCAAAATTCTCAATAAAATACTGGCAAACAGAGTGCAGCAAATCATCAAGAAGATTATACACCATGACATAGAGGGATTCATCCCAGGAATGCAGGGATGGTTCAACATACGCAAATCAATAAATGTAATCCACTATATCAATAGAGCCAAAAGGAAGAATCACATGATCATCTCTATAGATGCAGAAAAAGCTTTTGATAAGGTCCAACACTCATTCATGATAAGAACTTTACAGAGAATTGGAATAGAGGGTCTTTACCTCAATATGGTAAAGGCCATCTATGACAAACCAACAGCCAGCATCATATTAAATGGTCAAAAACTGAAAGCCTTTACCTTAAAATCAGGCACAAGACAAGGATGTCCATTATCACCACTGCTATTCAACATAGTACTGGAAATGCTAGCCAGAGCAATAAGACAGGAAAGAGAAATAAAAGGAGTCAAGATAGGAAAAGAGGAAGTTAAATTATCATTATTTGCAGATGACATGATACTTTACATAGAAGACCCCCAAAACTCTATTGAAAGACTCCTAGATATAATAAATAAATTTAGCAAGGGACCTGGATACAAAGTCAACGCTCAAAAATAATACTATTCCTATACACAAACAACAAACTCACTGAGTGAGAATTAAGAGAAGCCACACCCTTCACAATGGCATCAAAAAAACAAAATACTCAGGACTCAATCTAACAATAGAAGTAAAAGACCTATTCCAGGAAAGTTATAATACCCTGAAAAAAGATCTCAGAAAATGGAAAGACATTCCCTATGCATGGATAGGAAGAACAAATATTTTGAAAATGGTCATTCTCCCAAAATTGTTATACAAATTTAATGCAATAAACATAAAAATACTGATAGTATATCTCACTGACCTTGATAAATCATTCTTAAAATTCATTTAGAACCAGAAAAGACCTAGAATAGCAAAGGTAATTCTGAGCAATAAAGGTAAGCAGGACGTATCACAATTCCTGACTTGAAGTTATACTACAAAGCTACTGTAATAAAATCAACATGGTACTGGAATAAAAACAGATGTGAAGATAAATGGAATATACTGGAAGATGCAATCACAACCATAAGCACACTCAACCACCTTATCTTTGATAAAGGGGACGAACATGTTCACTAGAAGAACATGTTTGTTCTTTAATAAATGGTGTTGGAAAAACTGGCTCTCCGTATGCTGAAAACTAAAACTAGATCCATGCCTATAGCCATGTACTAAGCAAAAGCCAAAATGGACCAAAGATCTAAATATTAAAACAGAAACACTAAGTCTGCTAGAAGACAAAATAAGTAGAAACTTGAAGACATAGGGTTAGGTAGAGAATTCATGAACAAAAATCAAACCACAGCAACTCCCATGATCTGTGCCATGTTGGAACATAGCATGCTGGGAAACAAAGCAACCTGATTGCTTCCCTGGTAAGCAGCCATGACTCGGGCACACAGTGGACATCCCGGGAGAAGAACCAGCCAGCACCTTCCGAGATCCATGCCATGTTGGAACTTAGGTGCTGGGAAACCAAGCAACCCACTTGCCTCCTTGGTAAGCGACTATGGCTATGGCAAATGGCAGCCACCCCAGGGAGAGAAGTAGTCATTGTCTCCTGAGATCTGTGCCATGTGGGAACTTAGAGTGCTGGGAAACCAAGCAATCTGCTCCCCTCCCTGGTAAGCAGCTGTGACTCGGGCAAGTGGTGGCCTCCTCAGGGAAGAACCAGCCAGCGTCTCCTGAGATCCATGCCATGTTGGAACTAGGGGCACTAGGAAACTAAGCAACCTGCTCACCTTCCTGGTAAGGAACGTGGCTCGGGCAAGTGGCAGCTGGCCAGGGAGAGAACCAGCCAGTGTCTTCCGAGATCCACGCCATGTTGGAACATCGGGTGCTGGGAAACCAAGCAACCCACTCCCTCTCTGGTAAGCAGCCGTGGCTTGAGAAGCAGTAGCTGCCTCAGGGATAGAAGCAGCCCATGTCTCCTGAGATCTGTGCCATGTTGGAACTTAGGGTGCAGGAAAACCAAGCAACTCGCTCACCTCCCTGGTGAGCAGCTGTGAGCCTACTGGCATTCAGGCTGAGGATCAAACATCTCATCCCCACATTAGCAAATGGGAGCCCGAGGTCTGAGCATCTCTTGAGAGGCTAACCATATGCAATATAGCAAATAGGGGGGATTTCCTTCTACCATCTCTTTGAAGGAAAATATTGTTATTACTGTTTTGCTTTGTTCTGATTAATTGTATTGCTCTATTCAGTATTCTGTTTTTTATAAGTACTATAATGCTCTGTATTTGGTTTGATTTTGCTATACCTGATTGAAAGAACAAGTATTGTGAAGATAATAAGATATACTATGGTATAGATTACTGTTATCCCAGTATCTTGCTCTGAAGTTCTGTACCTATTTCACTGCATTGTCTCAATTAGGTTTGTTCTGTCTTGTTCTGTTGTATTTTACTACCTTCAAAATAATAAAAATATTTTAAAAATAAATTTATTTAATAAAACAAAAAATAATCAAAGTGCATGGGAAATACTTCCTAGAATCAGTAAGTGGAATCTCATCTTATTAAAAAGTTTTTTTATGTAAAAAGAAATCTCCAACAGAATAAAATACCCTTAATTTTGAAGAAATCTTAGTCAACTCTCCCTCAGATAAAGGACTTCTGTCTAGATCATATAAACAATTAAAAAATCAACCCCTTGAAATTCAAAGACCCAATCCAAAACAGGTATCTGAGATGAATATACAGTTATCAGATAAAGAAATACAAATGACAAATGAATACGTGAACCAATGTTCAGTGTCACTGGTCACTCAAGAAATGCAAATTAAAACCACACTGAGATTCCATCTCACTTCAGAAAGAATGGCCAGTATAAAAAAAAAAAAAAACTACCAACAACAAATCCTGGAGAGGCTGTGGGGTAAAAGGAAATCTTCTGTACTGTTGGTGGGAGTGCAGACTGATGCAACCACTGTGGAGGTTCCTAAAAATGCTGGGATTGGAAGTCCCATTTGACCCAGCTATTACATTTCTGGGCATATTCCCAGAACAATTGAAATCATCATATCACAGTGATATATGTCACCTATGTTTATAGCAGCACAATTTGTGATAGCCAGATCTTGGAAAAAACTGAAATGCCCATCAACAGAGGAATGCATAAAAAAGATCTGATATTTTCATGCAATGGAGTACTACTCAGCTATAAATAATCATAACATTGAGATATTTATAAGTAAGTGGATGCAACTTGAGACCATACTCATAAGTGAAATAAATCAAACTCACATGAGTAAATACCATTGTCTCCTTAGTGTAATAAATGGTAAGAATAAATAAGATACAAAATCCTCAATAAATACAGTGAAAGGATAAGAATCTGCTCAAAGGAGAAAAAAATAATATCTCATGGAAAAGGAGGAAAAAGAAAAAAAAATCTAAATTTGCAGAAACACACTTAGGATAGCTAAGTTGATTGTGCTACAAATTCTATAAGTTCGTGAAACAAAACAGTTCATATTCATAGGATTGGAACAACTTTGCATGTTTGTGTCAGGTGACCTGAGGAACTTTTGAAGATCATTATGTAAAATATCAACCTTAGTTCTGTTCCTGTCACCACGTTTTGAAAGCTTATATTGTCATTGTTTTGGGCTCTTTGCTATTGTTATTTATTTGTCTTTTTTGTTTCTTATTTTTCTAGTAATCTGTTTTAATAGTTTTGTTTTATTTTTGCATTGAATGCAGAAATGGTAGATACACATGTAGAGGCTTACACATGCCTATAACTTCTCCTAAAGAGTGCATGAGAATTGATTATATTATGTGTGATGAAATGAACAGCTACTTTGAAGAAAAGCAGACATAGTATCCATTGATGATTCCATATTACCAAGCTATGAAATCCAGTAATGCTTCTATTCTTTGTTCAGAGTGGTTTTAGTCTGTTTTTAATTGTTTAATTTCAACATACATGAAGGTATGGAGAGCTAATTTGAAGAGAACAAGAGACATTATGGCAGCCATTGTTAATTTTCATATTGTCTGGTTTTGAAGGCCTGTAATGCCTTCAATACTGTGTTGTGATCAATTTTATACTATTCTGTTTTCTATGAATTCATTGTGTGTGAAGATACAGACAACTATTTAGAAGAAAACAAGAGACGTTATGGTAGGTAAAAAAATGAATCTAGAAGTGAGAAAAACTTACCTCAGAGGAATAAAAATACTGATTATATACTACTGCTCTTCACCCAAGCAGGGTGGATGGAGTGAATGATGTAAATTATTGAGGGATGAAATGTACCAATTTAAAAGTCTGAGGCCAGAAATATTATCCTTTAAAAGTGAAGATAAATGAAAAATAAAGACTTTTTGTACAATTACAAAAATTAAAGACTTTTTGTAGAATTTTTCATCAATAGAAAATAGCTGACATTTTCACCCATAGATGCAACCAAAGTCAGGGATCATAATGTAGGTTGGTAGCTACCAAGAACTGGGGAGGAGAAGAGGTGAAAGCAGACAGGGAACAGGAAGACCTGTGAAGGGGGAAGAGTGTTTGACTTTTTCTTATTTTTTTTTTACTTCTAACCCTGTCATATAGCATGATGAGGACAGCTAACAAATCATCACTGAAATGTTCCATGCAGAATTTCTAAGAAAGGAAGCTTCAAATGTTCTTCTCAAAAAAATCTGAATATTTGAGATGATCTATGTGTCCATTAGCTGTATTTGATTGTAAGAATCAAAATCATAACTTTAGTGTCTACTTATCTATATTATACATACAACAATTTGTTAATTTATAATGAAAATTGTGTTTAAAAATTGGAAATATAACAACTTGAAAAGGTTTCATTTGTCTTCTCAGTTTCCTTGTCACCACACATGTGCATATCACCTGAACTTACTTTATCCCATCATTCGGGTTGGATGTAAGTTTTTATTCTTTTGAAATCACCAGGTCACTCTCTCAACCCTTGCACACCTTCTGAGTGTTCCTACTTGTGTCCTGTTGGTGAAATGTCTGAGTCTTATTCTATACTATCCAGGATGTCATTGTTTTATTTATAAATTTATTAAAATGTTTGGGTTTCTCAGTTATTTTAATTTTTATTGATAACTATTTACATTATACAATGATTGCATTCATTATGAGGAGTTAGAGCATGTGTATAACACACTTCTCTTTTCATCTCCTTCCCCTCTTCTCCCCACCGCTCCACCTCTTCATCCCCTTCTCCTCAGCAAAGCTTTCCCAGTTTCTATTACCTATCTTTCATTTTGCTCTTTACTTATATTTTCAATTTCTCATGTAAGAGAAGTCATGTGATGCTTAAGCTTGCATATCTGCTTTATTTCACTGCAATATTATGGGCTTAAAGTGCATCCATTTTCCTACAAATGAATCAACTTTATCTTTCCTTATGGCAGAGTGATACTTCTGTGCGTGTAAATGCCACATTTTCTTTATCCATCCATCCATTGATGAACATACAGGAGTTTCCAAGAGTGATCAATTATGAATTGTGCTGATATAAATATAGTTGTACATGGATCAGTGTAATATTAGGATTTTAACCCTTTTGGAAGAGACCTAGAAGGGGATTATCTGGGTTAAATGAAATTCTTTCTTTTTGTTTTGGAGGAATTTCCATACAGATTTCCATAGCTGTTGCACTAGTTTGTGCTCTATTAACATGTCTTTTAAAATATTTGCTGTTATTAGCATATATTTGCAGTACAAGATAATCACATTAATCATGAGGAGCTGGTTCACGTGCATCTACACAACACTGAATCTTACGTGTTTTTTTTTGTTGTTGTTGTTAAAGGGCGACAATTGCATGTTTGCTGTATTTTCTTTCCTTTTTGTTTCATAGCTCTGTGATTTTAGAGGAACTCCTGGCAGTGTTGATGCAGTTCATACTTCGGATGTCAGAGTATGATTTTGCAGTCATATTTGTGGTGGCTGAAACTTCAGAGGACAATTTCTGCTCTGCTGTTTATGGGTGACCCATAGGCAGTGGCAGCTAAGAAGCCACGCAAGACGCAATCTCTGCAGCCCTGGGCTGACAGTTCTGGGGCTGCCTCAGCCCTTGTCTGTGAGCTGAGAGGAGCGCTCGCTGCCCCTCACCCCAGCCCTCAGGGAAACCCGTGCTGCCCCCTGGTGGAGACGCCCTGGAGACCCAGGCTGATGAAATCACTATCCTTCTCACCTGGGGGATCTCTGCCCTTGCCTTTCCCTGAGGCCTGGCCAATGGGAGCAAGGACACCTCAAAAAGGTAAAGAATCTGGTGTTTATGCACAGTGCGGACGCTGTGTTAGGCCGCAGCACAGCACAGGGAAGTCTTCTTCTTTATGGACAAACTGAAGTCAGTATTGCCATGCACAGCTTTATTTAAAAGAATTAAATGAACATTTAACTAAAAAGGATACCTTTCAGAAAATTAACAAAATAGAACACAACATGTGAGTACATTCAGAGAAAACCTACCATGTTACTCTGCAGGAAAGGAGTGGAGGGCCAGTAACTGCACAGTAGCACTGTCACGACTGGGGCCACGGCAGTCCATGGCAGGATCCTAGGAGCATCACGTGGTTTTCAGATGTAAAAGATGTTGTACATGTAAACTGTAAAACCAGCAGAAGTCCATACGGTTTGCATTCTGTATTTATTATTTTAATTCTGCTGGAGCTTATTTTCTCTCTGTCATTCTCTATTGAAGCTTCGTGTCACACAATAACATGAAATCCAATGCCAAATGCAGAATTACATCATTCTGATCTTTCTTAGAAGGTTCTGACATCAGTTGGATCCTGCTTACCCCATCTGTTACTTTCAAATAATATATCTTTCTTTTGTCATGACAAGAAAAATGTCTATGGTATATCCTTTCCTTAATAGCAATGGGTCTTTGATTTTTATGAATAAAATAATTGTGATTCTTAAGAATTAGGAAAAATTGGAAAATATTTTTAATAATTCGTTCAGCATATTAACCATTTTCTTAAATTATAAATTCTATTGATGTGTCTTAAAATCTTTTGAGTTGTAAAACAGATTTTAAAATGTACAACTTAGTTTTTATTACTCACAGAGATACGGTGAAACATTTATGCCATTCAGGAAAAGCAAAATGTGCACAGCTACCTTTACAGAGCTCAGTGATTAGGACGTGGAACTCGTGGTGTCTAATATCCATAGCTTTCACATTCTCAGCTGTGCCACCGTGCTCCACAGGGAGCATTCGCACCTGTACCCATGTTGTTACAGACAGCTGAGATAGTCAGAAATATTACAGGTAGTCAGACAGGGATGGGTCCTCAAAGGAGCCTGTGCAGAAGACCAGGTACCTTGTGACCTCTGAGGAGACAGGCACCACCTGCTGTGGGCCAGGACTCAAGACAAAAGGCAAAGCAAATACAACTACATCCTCAGGATCCATAGTCCAAATAATTCTCTATCACCCTGAGCAAGTCAGGAGTCATCATCCTACTCTGCAACAAGATGGGTCACTGTTTTTAAGCAGGCCTGCTTGCTGCATGACTCGCACCCCCATTTGTTCTTGATTTAATCAATTTTACCTAAGCAGTTAATCTTGTTGGTTAACCACAATTCTGTCCCATCTTAGGCCCAAGTTGCAAGTTCCCATTTTCCTCCACCTTGACCCTGTCCCACACTGTGAAAGCTAGAAAAGAAAGAGTACTGGGCTACCCGCTTGGGACCCCTTCTTGGGTAAATAGAAGCTT
This sequence comes from Dolichotis patagonum, assembly GCA_004027295.1. Classification (NCBI taxonomy): domain Eukaryota; kingdom Metazoa; phylum Chordata; class Mammalia; order Rodentia; family Caviidae; genus Dolichotis; species Dolichotis patagonum. The sequence goes on from PVJX010005312.1 coordinate 46,301, forward strand.
TCTTTCTCTCAATGAATACATTCTATTCTGCTCTTAACCTCCATTGTTCCTAAAATTCATTCTTCAACTTTAGAGAACACAAACTCATACCGGATACATCGTAGGTTGAGAGTTTCATTTCCCTATATCAGTGTTTCATAATTAAGTTTGATGACTTGAGTCCTCATAGAGATTTAAAGCAGGAAGTATATATAAAGTCAAGACTATTCACATTACATTCAGACAGGGTTTCCTTTTTGATACAGGAGATATTAAGTCACTGTTTTGCAGCATTTGCATTATATACTTTTAAAAATATAGTTTATGTGTGCAAGAACAGTTTTCTAATAGCTACCATGACTGAACACCTTTCAAGCTTCTTGAGACATCTTGATACTAAAGGATGTGACTGCACTGACTGGGGTTACCTTGTCTCTTAACATACAGTTTCTGCCTCCTTTTAACATGTGCTTGCCAAACCGTTCCTAATCAGAGTAGGAAAACACGATAAGTGATGCACAAACAGTGAAAGTTAACTCCTGGAAAGGTAATATATGCACTGCTTTCCAACTTCTGCTTTATGCTCTAGTTGCAGGGATCCAACCAGCCTTCAAAAGACCATGGCCATGAAGTTACGATCACGGGCAGCACTGTCTCTCACTGCGGTGGTTGGCACATCTGGGAAATGTCGCCGAAGGCCTCATCCTGGCAGCAGCATCTCCAATTTCCCCTTCCTCCTCTGGACTTCACGATGAGACTTCTTCAGAGACTGGGCAAAGCCAAGCTCTCACACACAGCCACACTATGTGCATTGGTAGGTCTTCAAAACCAAAATTCTTAGGTTCCAAACAATAGCATTATCACTTAAAAACTGAAGAAACTAGGTAATAAGTATACTTACAGTGTCCTTTTATTTCTAGAATTGTAGATTATTAGAGTATTTACACTGAAGAATTATCTTGAAAGTCAAATGTGACATGTGAAGTGTACAGACATGTGTTTATCATGTTTTTATAGGAACTAATTGCTTTTATTAGGGATCATTATAACATTAATGAGTGAAAAATAATATTCCCTTCTCAATGCCTTGGTCATCTTCTTTCATCTACTGTTGTTGGCCCCTTCCAGATCAGAGCAGATGAGCTATGGACACAGAAAACAGAACCGCAGTGACAGAGTTCATTCTCCTGGGATTCCCGGGCTCTCCCTCCCTGCGGCTCTCACTCTTTGTCACCTTCCTCACTGTGTACCTGCTCTCCCTCACGGGGAACACCCTCATCATCTTCCTTGTTCTCACGGACTCCGCACTCCAGACACCCATGTACATCTTCCTAGGGAACCTGTCCTTCTTAGAGATCTGGTACACCACGGCCACCGTGCCTAAGTTGCTGGCCACCTGCCTCGCCAAAGTCATCACCATCTCTGTTCCCGGATGTATTTCCCAGCTCTATTTCTTCTTCTCCATGGGAGCCACAGAGTGCATCCTGCTGGCTGTGATGGCCTATGATCGGTACGTGGCCATCTGCAGCCCTCTGCACTACTCGCTTCTCATGAATGCTCAGATCTGCCTCAAGTTTTCAGCTGGGTCCTGGGTTGGGGGCTTCTTTGCTCCTTTCCCCGCTACTATACTCATCTCTCAACTAAACTTCTGTGGCCAAAAGATCAACCATTTCTTCTGTGACTCTGACCCCCTTTCTAAAGTCTCCTGCTCAAACACCTTTGTGGTAGAAGCCCTGGGTTACACATGCACCTCAGTTGTGATTCTAAGCTCTTTCCTTCTCACTGTGTCCTCTTATGGCAATATTGTGGCCACGGTGGTCAGGCTGTCTTCCCGAGAGGCCCGGAAGAAGACTTTCTCCACCTGTGCCTCCCACCTGACTGTAGTCACCATCTACTATGGCACCATTATCTTTGCCTATGTCCGCCCTCCGGCCAAGTACAACTTCACCATTGGAAAAGTGGTCTCCGTGTTCTACTGTGTGGTCACCCCTCTGGTAAACCCTCTCATCTACACCCTGAGGAACCAGGAGGTAAAGAAAGCTTTCAGGAAATTTCTAGCTAAAAATACATTTTTGTTAACTGGAAACATCAAGAAGTTTTGAAAAAGCAACAGCAATTACCCAATCATAGTAAATGCTAAAACCTCTTTTTAAAAAAGTTACATAGTAAGACTTATGCACTTTAATAGGAGACCTTCATGCACTTCTGATTCTACTGAAGTGTTATTATGTACTTACTCTGTGTGAATGTCTTCATATACTATCATAAAGAGAGAAACCAGATCCTTGTCCAGACCCATTCACAATGGAAAAATTGGCTGGTTCAGTCTCATATGCTTTAAATATTTTCATAATAATAGAAATCATGAACCAACACATCTTTGTTAAATGGAACAGGTGTTCTTTATGGAATATCTGCTCTCATCTAATCAATTGTTCCTCAGTAATAAATTCATTCCTTAAGTATCAAGTATGTGTGGTAAACAAGAGACTACTCTGAAGTTAATATAACTTTCACTAATTTCTTTTGAAAAACATTACATAATCAGATTTTTGCTGGCTGACATCAAAGTATAAAAAAATTTGACTTTGTGAAAAATGAACAAATTAAATCATAGAAATGAACAGTGTAAAAACTGTATATTTAACATGGTTAAATAGATTCCAGTAAAGAGTCCATATAATTAATGAATCAAATATTTATTTGATATTTTCCACAAAGAATAAAAAGTAATGACTACAGTTTGCCATTGTTATATTTCATTGTCTGTGTGAATGGAGAAGCGTAGTATTCTCCCGCACTTTAGTGCAGTGTGGGGACAAAAGAGAGGCAAGGGTGCTGGAAGAAACAGCAGCACCTGTTCTGACCAGTGCCTGCCCGCGCCTGCCCGTGCCCTCCACAGAGAGCTCAGCGCTCAGAGCCAGGCGGCCTCAGAGCAGCCTGCAGGGTGTACGGGCCCCTCAGCGGGCCCCAGTGAGGACTGCAGCTGGACAGGAAGCGGGCTGATACGGTCAGAAAAGAAATCCTGAAATCCGCTACTTTTAGCAGAAAAAGTGTCATGTATATGTCATGAAGTGATTAATAAATTCAAGATTTTGTCACATATGCCAATGTGTAATGCTTTTTCTTAAATGTTAACGTGATTTTCTGAAATACATGAAAAATGTAATGAAATCTTTTCAGAATACCTGGCTTTCCTTTTTCAGGAACTATTCGTAGTGATTCTACAGTATGCTATTGCGTATTAATTCTATAGCATGTTGGTTTGTCTTGTTATATTGTATGCGAGTATTGTACACTGTTTTATTCCCTTTATTCTCTCCTGCTCCTTCTCCTTTCCTCTAATGCCCTTCCTCATCTCCAGTCATCTTCCTTCACCTTCCTGGTTCTCTTATTCATTTTCTTCTAATTGCTTTTAGATTCCATTTTTGAGAGAAATTATTGGATATTTGAACTTTTAAGTAATAAAGATGTTCTTTGCATATATATATATATTTTTTTTTTCTTGTGAATGACAGGGATTCATACTTTTTGGCTTAAAAATATTTCATTGTACATATACACAACATTTTCTTAATCTACTTCATCTACTTCATCCAGGCTGTTCTCACAGCTACTGCTCTGTGATCAAAAGAGGTCAGCATGTGTCAGAGTAGCATGCTGTCTACAGTCAGAAATATATGGAGGATTAGCATGCTTGATTCAAAAAAGTGACCTACTTTTATTTTTTTTAATTTTAAAGATATATTAAAATACAGAATCTCACAAGATGATGGGAAATTAACAACAGTTGTTATATTGCATATTGTTATCTTCGAATATTTGCTTTCATTACCAGCTTCATGTATGTAAAACTGATCAAACAATACAAGCACTAACTGTTCCTTTCAATGAACTAATATAATTTACAATTATCTTAGCTATCCTATATCTATATCTATGCTTACACATCAATCTCTATCTCTATACACATTTTTGTTCCCTTCCTTTTCTTTTGTCCCCCACACATATATCAAATGTTCATTTCTTTTGAACAGTTTCTTTCCCTTACACAGTATTTATTATACCTCTTGAATCTTATTCACTCTCTCAGCTTCTCTCACTAGGGAGGCAATATGATATTTGGACATGTGAGTCTGATTTATTTCACCTATGAATATGGTCTCAATAAATGAAATTGCATCTATTTACCTCTAAATGCTTCAAAAGATATCTTTCTTTGTATCTTCATACCTGAATAACACTCCATTGCACCTCATATTTTTTATCCATTCCTCATGTGATCAGCATTTGGGTTGTTTCCAAGATTTAGCTATCATAAATTATGCTGCTGTATACTGGCTGCACATATATCACTGTGGTGTGATATTTTCAATTGCTCTGGAAAAATAACCAGAAGGGGAATATCTGGGTTGAATGGGATCTCTAATCCTACCTTTTTCAGAAATCTCCACACTGATTTCCAGAGTGGCTGCTCCAGCCTACACTCTCACCAACAGTGGAGAAGTGTTCCTTTTATCCACAGTCCCATAAGCATTTGTTATTGGTTAACTGTTTGATAATAGCCAGTCATTGTGGAATGATACTGGAACTCGGAGTTGTTTTATTCTCATTTCTTGAATGACCAATGAGGTTGAACATTTTTTCATATATTTATCTGCCATTTGTATTTCTTTGCCTGAGAAGTGTGTATTCATCTTTGATGTCCATTTTTGGTTTGGATCTTTGAATTTGGGGAGGTTGATTTAATTTTTGTATGTTCTAGATAGAAGTCCTTTGTCTGAGGGACAACTGGCTAAAAATTTTACCCAGTTCATGTATTTTCTTTGCATTATATTGGTGATTTTTTGATGTGCAATAACTTTTTAATAAGATGAGATGCCAGTTGTTGATTCTTTGAAGTACTTCCTGTGCAGTTTGATTTTCATTCATGAACTCTCTGACTATCCCTATGTCTTCAAGATTTCTATCTACTTTCTTTTTCAGGAGATTTAGCTTTCTAGTGCATCATTTAGATCTTTCACCCATTTTGACTTTAGTTCAGTGCATGGTGATAGGCATGGGTCTAGTTTTAGTCTTCAGTATGTGGAGAGCCAGTTTTCCCAGCACTATTTATTGAACAGACTTTCTTCCAATCAGCATGCTTGGCCCTTGACAAAGACAATGTCCCTGAGTGTGTTTGTAGTTGTGTCTGCACCTTCTATTTTGTTCCACTGATCCTCAGGTCTCTTTTTGAGCTAGTACCATGCCGATTTTTTCACAGTAGCTTTATAGTATAATTTCAAGACAGGAACTGTGAGGCTTTATTCTGGGCACTTCATTTTTAGTGTCCAGAATTGCCTCGATATTTTAGGCTTCTTCTGATTCCAAATGAATTTTAGGAATGTTTTCTCTAGATCTGTGACATATGCTAATGGTATTTCAATCAGAACTGCATTAAATTTGTATAGTAGTTTTAGGAGTATGGCCATTTTCACAATACTGGTTCTCCCACCCATGAGCAAATCATATCTATGTATTCTGAAATCCTCTTCAATTTCTTTTTTTTTCAGTGTGCTGCAATATTCGAAGTATAGATCTTTTACTTCTTTTTCCAGATTGACTCCTAAGTGTTTCTTTTTTTATGATATTGTGGAGTGTGTTTTTTCCCTAATTTCTTTGTCAGTGAGTTTGTTTTTTGGGATTGCTATTGATCTTTGAGTTCCAACTTTGCATTCATCTATGCTACTGACTTTGTGTATTGAAACTAGTAGTCTTTAACTTAGATTTTGGGTTCTTCTACGTAGAGTATCATGTCATCTGTGAATAATGATAATTTTACTTCGTTTACTGTCATTATTCCTTTTATTTCTTTCTCTCATCTAATTGCTCTTTGTAATATTTCCAGAACTATATTGAATACAGTGATGATAAATGGACACCCTTGTCTTGTTCCTGATTTTAAGTTGAAAGGTTAAAATTTTTCCCCATTTAGTATGATGTTGACTGCTTTTTCATAGAAGGTTATTATCAGATAGAGGTAAAAGCTAACTATTTTGATTTTCTTTTGGTTTTAGTATTGGACTTTATGAAAAGCTTTTTCTGCATCTGTTGAGATGCTTATGTGATTTTTTTATGTTTTTGTTTTGATATGGTGTATTAGGTTTATTGATTTGCATATTTTGAACCATCCCTGCATTCCTGGAATGAATCACATTAGGTCATGGTGTATAATCTTTTTGATGATTTGCTGCCTTCTTTTTGATAGTAGGTTACTGAAGATTTTTGCATGTGTGTTCTATATGAAGTTTTTCCTGTAGTTCTCTGTCTAGGTTGGGTCTTTCCCTAGTTTTCATATCAGGGTAATACTTGCCTCCAAGAATGAGTGAGGCAGAACTGCTTAGCTGTTAATTTTATTACAGAGTTTGAGAAATACTGGTGTTAAATTTTTCTACATTTCTTGTGGAATTTAGGTGTGGACACATCAGGACTTCAGTTTTTTTATGTTTAATTATGTTTTTAATTTTAATAACTGACTTTGGGTTACTCAGCATTTTTATATCTTTTTGATCTAGCTTTGATATTTCATATATTTCTAGAAATCTGTCCATTTGTTTTGTGCTTTCCATCCTATGACTATAAAGGTTTTGGAAATAGGTATAAATAAGCTTCAGAATTTCCACAGAATCCGTATTGATTTCATCATTTTCATTCCTTATTGAGTGAATTTGATAATTTTTGATAAGATTCACCTGTGTTTTATAAATATTATTTATTCTTCCACAGAACTAATTTTTGATTCATTAATTCTTCATTTTGTTTTCTTAGTTTCAATTCCATTCTGCTCTGTTGTTTATAATTTCCTCTCTTCTTTGAGGTTTGGTCTTGGCTTGCTCTTTATTTTTCAGTAGTTTCAAATGCAGCACTAGATTATTCACTTCTCTTATTCTATTTTCTTGATATGAGAATTCATCACTATAAATTTCACTTAGATAATTAATTTTGTTGCCTCCAACAGGTTCCAGCAAGTTACATTTGTATTTTCATTTGATTTCATATGTTGTTTAATTTTTTCTTAAATTTCATCTGTGACACATTGGTTGTTCACATGGGGTTTGTTATTTTCCTTTCCTTTATGGAGCTTTGCAGCTTTTTTGTCATTAATTTCCAAATTTATTCCACTATGATCGGATAATATGTATGGGATAATATAAATTGCCTTGCATTTACTAAATCATGTTCGATAGTCTAGTGTAAGGTCCTTCTGAGAGACCCATGTGCAGCTGAGAAGAACGTGTATTATGATGATGCTGGGTAGAACACTTTGTAAATGTCTACTAAATTCACTTGTTCACAAGTTTGGTTCAGTTCTGTTATTTCTTTGCTGATTTTTTGTACAGTTATCTGTCTCTTTGTGACAATGAAGTATTAAGGTCTCCTATTACAGTTATGTGGCAACTTATTTGATTTTTCATGTCTATTAATATTTGTCTTATGCAGTTCTGTGCTCTGGTGTTTTGTGCATGTATATTTATGGTTGTTATATTTTCCACTTAAAATTTTTACCTAACAATTATGTAGTGATCTTCTCTATCTCTTTTGATCAGTGTGAAGTTCACACTGTACACAAACAGAATAGCTGTTCATTTATTTTCTTTATTCCTGTCACATGGAGTATTGTTTTCCATCATTTAACTTTTAGTCTACGATTTTATTTTGCAGTAAATGTGTTTCTTATACACAGCATAATGTTGGATTTGATTTCTTGATGCACTCTACCAGTATGTTTCTTTTAATAGGTGAACTGAAGCATTTACATCAAATGTTATAACTGATATATATTGGCTTAACTTTATCACATTATTTTCATGCCATTGGTTTCTTAATTTTCCTCTCTGTTTAGTTGCTTGCCCTGCTTGGTGTTTTGTTTCTATTCTTATTCTTGGAATTGTGGTTATTTTTTATGTCTTTCTAGAATATCTTTCAATATTCTTTATAGGGTTGGTTCAGAGGTCATAAATGTCTTTAGTTATCCTTTGTCATAGAAATAACTTGTCAATCCACTAATTTTGAAATATAGTTTAGCAGTACACATTGTTCTGGGTTAAAAGATTTTTTTCTTTTCAGACTTGAAATACATCACTCCAAGTGATGTATTGACTTGATGTTTTGGGTTGTGAAGTCTTCCATTATTCTAATGGGATTTCTTTTACAGGAGGTGTGTTTCTTTTCTCTAGCAGCTTTTAAATTTCTGTTCTTGTGCTGAATTTCTGAGGTTTTGGTTACTATCAGTCTAGGTGTAGATTTATTTTGGTTATGGCTAATTGGAGTTCTATATCTCCCCCTTTTCTACATGTCAGATTCTTTTCCCATGCATTGGAAATTTTCTGTTATTACTTTTGCAAATAGTCTTTTTATGGAATTTGTGTTGATTCCAGCTTTTTCATTGACACTGTTAGCCTTCTATGTTTTTCTTCAAAATATTTTTGCAGCTGTTGAATTGTTACTTCCTGGTTCCTTTTTATTTTTAAGAGATGTTTCTTTTCATGATCAATAGCTGCAAATCTGTTTTCAAGGTATGAAAATCTTTCTTCAGTTTTATTCAAGTGGTTTTGCTGGCATTCAGTGGAATATTTATTTTCCTGCATATCTTTGTGAATTTGTTTCATGCATTCTGATTCTTTCTTATATTGTTCATTCCATGTTTCCATTATTTTTCTATGGTCTTCTTTTTTATATCTTTGTCTTCTTAAGATATGCTTAGCAATTCTACACTTTTTTGTTTTGCTTTTTTTCTCTAAAAAAAGATACGCTCAGCAGTTTTTTCATTATGGTTGCATTTCTATTTCTTCTTGGGTGATTATTTCTGATCTGATTTCCTCTGAAGCCTTACAGAGTTGTTTTTTCACTTCAGTTGCTATCATTTCAGAAATTTCAAATCTGTCACTTCAAATTTCTTCTATGTTGATGTCTCCTGGATGTGTTCTGGGTGGATGGATATATGAGATTGAATTTTGCCTCTTTGTCTTGATGTTTTCTGTTTCAAATTTTTTTGTTTCTTCTGTGATGATTCTTGTGAATTTTGGTGGTAGATAGTTATATCACTACTATCAAGGCTTTTTTAGGAAAAGTCCTTTCTTCATAAATACCTTCTGTGTGTAGGAGATACTTGGTTTCTGTCTATTCTAAGATCTTACCTTCCTAATTAATTATGAGTGGAATATTGGCTTCTGTTTGATGCAGAGTTGCAGTGAGGTTATTATTCAAGAGCATCTCAATTTTGTTACACAAGGAAGAACCACTGAGTAAAATAGATATGACATACTAGCTACTACAGTACAATTAGCAAAAATGACAGCATTGAGTACAATCTAGAAATTGAAACAAAATGTGGTAAATATTGATGTAATTTAGACCATAAGAACATAGTATCCCCTATACCACAGTCAGAGGGCGCATCTCACCATGGCAGTCAGCATCAGACCCTGTCCTGCTTCATAGAGAGACACATCTTGCATTAATGACAGGAGGCAAACCCCTCCTCCCATCCTAGGTGAGCTGCGTGACATGATGCTTGCAGGTCTTGGAGTTCTGTCTTTGTAGCAGTTAGCGCGAGCTTGACTGTCCCCTCATAGAGGACCCACCTGCCCTTTCCCCACAAACCCTCACCCCTGCTGCTCCTCCCTGGAAACCCCTGGCTGTGCCTTACTTGCTTTGTTCTGCTCCTTCCTCAGTCCATACCCTTCCTGAATGCTGCTGTCCAAAGGCAGAGGTGCTGACCGTGCAGAATTTGGTCTCCATGTCTGACCACACCAAGTCAACTTTTACTCTCCTATCATTCACAGTGTCACACATGGGTGTAAGATGGTATGTTATTTATGTTGTTGTATTTTACTTCAAAAGTATACATGTCACATGCTTCAAAAACAAAATTATTTTAAGCAGGCAAACATTTAGAAATGTCAATCTTTTTCTCAATTTTCAGTCTTCTTATTCTCAATCTGCTCATCTCTTTAGAGATAACCCAATACATTTGCCTTCATAGGTAGACAAATAAAACTGATTTTAATTTGTACATTCAGTGTTTTCTTTATATCTTCGTCATTTTCCATTATAGTTGATGCTCAGGAAAATAAAGCAAATGAATGTTGCTTGACTACTTTCACATTTTAATTAAATATGTTGGAGATTATTCAACACTAGTATAATGAAGATTTTAATTTATCATTTTATTTCTTATAGGATATGCTATATTTTCAGACTTTTAAAATGTTAAAGAGCTTGTTTTAATACCTACTATTTCAAAAAAGAATTGTAGTAAATAAACTTTACAAATACTTTAAATATGATATTTTCTGTACATATGTATATGTATATATATGTTTTAATCAATATCTGTTGTGTAATTGATCATCAAAAGAGAGTTAATTGAAACAATATATAGTTGAAATTTTCCTTCAAAATAATTATAAAACTCAATTGGCTTTTTATACCCACAGCCTATTAGAAGATCTTTTTAAGATTATGAGTTTTGAAAATGTGGTTATGTAAGAAATGATTTTATTTATTTGGTTGGTAATTTTATTATAAGTTTGGTATTGCATAAAATACCCACCAGTTTCTTCCATGTATAAAATTGTGAAATCTTTCCTCTTATAGCTTCCTTTTTTCTGTCATGCTATTGTGTTTTTCTCAATATTAGAGTTTTTATTTATGTGAAATATTAACCTTTGATTTTTAATCTGAGTGGCAAATAGTTTCTGAAATTGGCAGATTTTCAGTGCTTACTTTTATCATTCCAAAAATGTTATCCTTTGTTTTGTACATATACATTTATTATCATACTTTCTACATGTCAAATTAAAAAAATATCTTTTCAAACAAATGTTTGAAAGGCCTGAAAAATTTGTTTACAAAAGGGTGTATTATTTCTTTATTTAAAATCTTTTGTATCTTTTATAAATAATGAATCTATGATATTCTGTGTAAATTGTAAAATTTTAGAATAAGCACTCTTATAAGAAAGTATCTACTTCAAGAACTGCGGTCACATCTGAGGTCCCAAGCACACGCTGGCTGGCAGTTCCACTCTGTGATTGTCACAATGGGATTGTTGCCTTCTCAGGTTCCTGTAGTTATGGAAAGTACCAGGCACAGTCTCTGCACAGCTGAGGGAAGGTCTGTTGGGGAGTCTGCAGGGTTCCTTCCCTGTGGCAGGAGCAAGAAAGCAGTCTTTTTGTACCTTTTCTTCACTTCTCAGTCTGCTTCCTGCCTGCCAGGGGTGAACAATTTTTCTCTTCATGCCCTTCCAACATACCTTTTTTGCCTTGGAGATGTGACTATGCACAAAGATCTCTGAAATCCATGAGCTAAAATGAACTTCTTTTCCTCTAAGTTTGATGTTGGGTATTTACATCCCAGTGATAAGAAAGTGACTAAGATTTTGGAGCCAGAGAGAGGGGCATTGTTGGTAACACACCTCATCACGTGTTACAAAATCTTTAACAAGTTGATTGTGGGAGGACTCTGAAAATGTTTGGAAGAAAGGTGTCAGAAAAGTCCTAGAATGTTGTCAGAAATTATTTTTATGTACAACCCTAGTCTGAGCTCTGAAGACCATACTCTTAATAGAAATTTGAACCTAAAGGAAAGACTCAGAGTTTTCCTTTGAGAACAAGGCCTCCATTTGCATTTTGTTCATATGCTAAGGCTTTGTAGGAAAGTTTGTTTAAAAGTGGTGAACTAAATAAACTGGTTAAAGAAATTTCAATGTAGCCCAATATTTAGGATGTAACATGGGTGCTGTGTGAAACATTTAGTCAGATTTACATAGAAAATAAGGAAAAGAAGGCCATGTCAATGTTTTCACTTTTATCAGAAATAAGTTCCTGAAGTTTTGAACCATAGAAGTGCATGCTTTAAATAGCATTAAAAAGAAGTCACATACTTTGCATGATGTGGAGATTTATTTATGGCCAATATTCTTTTCTGAATATTTTATACCTAATGATCAAAAAACAATAGAATAAGTTTGATAAAAAACAAATAAAATCACATCTATCTAGAGATAATTAGGCTTGCAACCTCAGAGAAAGTATAGGAAAATGTCTTGGAAGCATCTCAGGAATCAGAAAGAACTTTCCCTTTCTCACAATTAAGTATGCAAAATTGTAAAACTTCATTTGAAAATAGAGCCCCAGTGCTCTCAACTCATTAAGGTCCACAACAGAAATATTTTCCCATGTTCATCCATCCTGGCACTGAAAGTCAATGGCAGCTATGATCCAATATGGCAGGGTTACTTCTGGGGACTTTGGCGTTACTCTTGTGATGCTGATGATTCAGGAAAGTGGAATGCAAAAGTATGGGTTCATGGCTTCCACCCAGATTTCGAAGGAAGATTTGGCAAGCCATGTAGTTACCCTGAGAGAACAGTGAATGAAGCTATGAAAGGAAAACCAAAGAATCCAGTGGAGTCCTCAGGAACTTGGATCTACCAATACATGAAACAGCTGCTGAGAAAAGGCCAAACTAGGGATGGAGCCCTTTCAAGAGAAAGGCATGGTCACTGCATCTGGCAGTGTAATAGGAATGGACCCACACCAGCTCTTTGGCACTTATGTCTCACCATAACATGCCTTGGAGGCTGGGCATGGAACTGTAGGATGTAGTGTTTGCTACTTTTTGGTCTGATTTATTTTTATTTCATTTTTTTAAATGGAAATGCTTACAGTGTCATTATGTAATGTAACACTTTCAATTGTTTGTATTTTATGGTGCTCACAGCTCAAGTTTGATTTGAGTCTCAGAAGGAGACTGTGGAGTTGGATTTTTCAGCAATGACAAAACAGTTAAAATTTTGGTAGCTCTTAGACTTGCTAAATATATTTTGCTTAGTGTAATGAGCATTATCCTTTGGTCACCAGGAACAGAATGTCATACTGCAAATCTAAATGCCCCCCTGCAAATCCTCACCTGTAAGAAAGCTGACTGGTTGTGGGAGTGATATACGTATCAGTGGATTCAACCAGGGATGAGGGCAGCTGCAGAATGTCCTGTTAAAAGTTGGGGCCTGTCTCCGAACATTCAGCATGCTGTAGCCTGGAAGGATGTTCTTGGCCCTTCCTCCTTTTTTGTCTTCTCTCTGAAGGCCTTTGGGTAAGTAGCTGTTCACTACCGACTCCCTTCTACCAGCCCTTCTTGCCCAAATGTGGACTGAAAACTGTGAGTCAAATAAACCTCTACTGCTTTCATGTGTGGCGGTATTATGTGCCATTGGTGTGGAAGTGACTGAGATATTGTCTTTGTCTTGATCTCTGAAGCAAAGTTTTCATCTTTTCATTATCAGTAAGAAGTTAGTTGTGAATTTGCAAGATAAGAGAGAAACATCATTGTGGGTTGAAAGACACTCTATATTGAAGTCCTCGAGAATGTCAATATAAAATGCTCTTGACTTCTGCCATGTTCTTCTACAGGTGTTGAAATATTACAAGAATTTTGCTTTTTGTTTCTTTCATGTGGGGTCTTAGATGTGTGTTGTGTTTGAGCACACTTACACAGTTCTGATAAGACCACTGCCTCATAGATATTAATACTTTTAACATAGAATTGAATTCAACTTGCTGTACTTTAATTAAAGATGTTTACATTTATGCTCATAATGGCCTGTATCTGTTTTTTTATTTTCTTCAGTATTCTAATCTGATCTTGATGTTAGGTTAATGTGGCCTTGTGAAGTAAATTTGAAGACATAATTTGGGTCTGAAATATCTCCCAAAAGCTAATTTGCTGAGGGCATGGTCCACATGCAGAGATTCTATTGATGAGTAGTAAAACTTTTAGAGTTGGGCACTTGGAACACTTTGAACTGCTGTTTGAAATTCTTCATTGATCCTCATAGTGGTTTCTTTCTTTTTCTCTTCTTCTTCTCTTTTGCTGATTCAGTCTCTAGGTTTTATGTGTTTAGGATTTTACCAGCTTCTTCTGAGTTACCCACCTTTGGTCTGTAATTGTACAGTCATCTTTTACCACTTATACTTCAGGGCTATCAGTTTTTGTCTCCAGTTTTACCACTCATTTCATTTAATCTTTTACTCTTTTTTCTTAGTTATCATGAAAAAAGCATAAGTTACATCTCTTGAAAATAAGTTAGTAGCTTCTGTTTCATTCTATCTTCTTTAATTTAATGTAAGTTATTTTTAATACTTAATTCCTTTTTTCCTCTAACTTCAGGTGTAAGAGTTTTTGTTGTTATTCCTTGAGGATGTTTTAAAGTTCTTTAATTAGAATCCTTATTTATTTAAGCAATAATTCTTTAGAATTTTCCAGTTACAACTGGATCTTATGCATTTTAGTTGTTTTCTTCTCATTTTTCCTTCTTTCAGATTTTTATTTTAAATCCGAAGTATTGCCCTTGCTCTGATCTCTAACTCCTGAGCTCAAGTAACACTTCTGCCTCAGCTTCCTAAGTAGCTGGGACCACAAGCATGAATCACTCTACCCAAGTTCAAACTTGTTAAAATTTGAAATATTCTGCTTAAATAATTTTTGTATTCTAAAATTCCGTGAGTTATTGATTTCTACTTTCCTAATACTGTGGTAAAAAATACTTCATGTGATTCACACTTCTTAACATTGATATCACTTGTTCTTCATCTTAAAATATGCTCTGTCTGAGAGAATCTGTGCTTTAGAAGTATACATATTCTTTTGAATTTGAATGGAATTTCAAATTCCCTGCTGTGATTATTTTAAAATAGTTCATTGTCCATTAATATTTGCTTTATATATATTTTTAATCATAAATCTTCACCAACTGTCACATTTTCAATCACCTAAAGACCCATTTTGCATCTTTTTACAACTGTTAACCTCAATTACAATTTAATTGACATAAATTCTGCTATTTCTGTTGCCTCTTCATTTCCATGTTATCTTATTCTAATCCCTTACCTGTAGTCTGTTTATTCTTAATGCTAAAGTAAGTCATTTGGAGGCAACCTACAATTGGTTATTTTTAAATTTATTTCTATATTTTGTTTTCTCTTTAATGGACAATTGAATTCAATTTCATGGTAGTGCTTAGCATATAAAGATATAATACTATCATAATTTATGTATTAATAGTTTTACAAATGCTCTATTTCTGTCTTGTTTCTTTTCTATTTTTCATTATGCTTCAGGTTTTGATCCAGAATTACACATTAATTATTCACTGATCTTTTGTGTTTTGCAATAGGATTTAGGTTGTAGTTATGAGGAGACTTCCATGTAATATTTGAAAGTTTTCAGAGTCCATTCCATGTGTATTCTCTCTGATCGAATTTTATGAGCTGAAGTGTTAATCCCCTCTCCCTATACACTATCTGTTTTTATTTCACAACTTATACAATTCTGCTCATCTTCCTGGGGTTTTGTTCTTTGGGATGCCCATTTTGCTCTAACAAGATACTTTTGCATTCTTACAATTAATTTTTTTGTCAAAGTGCCTGATACACAAAAATAATTGTGAACAATAAAGTGTGAATATTGTGAATATTTGCCAAATATAATGAATAAAATATTTATCTTTAATAAACAATTTTGACAAATTTATAAGAAACAAACTTAATATACAAAGAAAAGATGAAGAAACAACCTAGTATATAATATCAATTAAACTATAACATAAGTGAACAATAAAACTGGAAAATATTTAAATAACATAATGGTATTACAATTCATCATTAAATTTGAAATATGAAAGAGATTTCAAAATTAAGATTTCAGAAATCCAATTAAAGGAAATGAGACCACTCCCTCATTTGTGTATTGGTCATATAAGAGAAATAGGAATATAATTTCATGCATTAAATTTAGGCAAACATTTATTTCAATTAGCAATAAAGAGATACAATATAATTTTATAATATTAAGCTATGGAAGTGTAATGTGCCATTAAATTACAACACTATCAAATGACCTTAAAATAAATTTATTAAGAATATAAATATATACATATCCATATATACTCATGCATGTGAGTGAAAATATGAAATAGTTTAGTTAAATTTTAGTGCATTCTGATATGAGATATATGTTTTACATTCTCATGACATATCTGTGAGGGTTATACAAAGACATGAAAGCACCAGTGATATCTTGAAAGGAACAGGAAGTATCACTGTTTGTCCTCAGTGATTCTTCGGTCTCCTTAGAAAACACTAAATAGATACATTGAATTTCCAGTTTATTACACCATGGACACAGGGGCAGGTAAGGGGAAATACAGGGCAAGGTGGTGGTAAGTAAGTATAAACACGTTCAGGTTAGGTCTCTGCACTGGAGCTAAGTCACACAGCCACACACAGCCCTCGGAGACCCAGGTTCACATGGCTCTGTCTGCCCAGGTGCACAGGAAGCAATGGTGGATGCACTGTGTGGTCCGCAGCAGGGGACTGTGCGTGGGTGGGGCTCTAGAGTAACAAGGACATGAGGAGCTCTGGGAAAGAACGGATGCAAAGAAAAACAGTGCACTTTACAAATAAAGACTGAAGACAAAAAAATGACAGAAAAAAACAAATAAAACAGAGTATTTGATATAAAAAAGAAAAACAGGAGATGAGGATTTAGCTTAGTGGCAATGCAGCTCTCTGGCAAGTATGAGGTATTGATTTCAATCTCTGGTACAAAAGCAAACCAAAACAAACAAAAAACACTTTAAGAGAAATACACAATGAAGAAAAGACAAAAATAAAAGGAATATAATGAGAGGTTAGGAACCCTTTCAGTACTGTGGGTGTGAGTCTGTTCCCGAGGGAGGAAAAGCCATGTGGCTGAGATCTCTGGAGTTCTGGTTGTGAGCCTGAGAATCACCACAGCCATCGCTGGGCACCTTAGTTTCCAGGCCTCTGATTGCTCTGCTCCAAACCCCGCCAATAAGTATGTCATTAACTGGACAAAAAGAGCCTTCAAATTTAAGCAATAAAATATAGGCAACTTTCCTGTAACTATGGATTCTTTAAATTCAGTGTGTTTCTCAGAGTGAGAATGAAATGTGTGGTTTTTTGTGACTGCCCTGAAAACATTGTGAGTTCACAGTACATACTAAAATGCTGCTGGAGGACATTAATCATCCAGAATCTCATGCAAATCTAATGATACAAAACCCGTAGTGGAAAGAAAACAACTAAATTGAAAATTTATAATGTACTAGCTGAGTCCACAGGGCAGATTTAATCTTGACCTAGTCCTTTGCTATGAAACAAATTGCAGAATTCTATGAAGTGACAAAGAAAGAAAAGAAAAATAATTATCACTACTCAAAACATTAGCCTAATTAAGCTTTATAACTTAATTAAAATGGAAAGCCTACTGACTCCTCAACTATCATGGCCCCCAAGGCCAGCTGCAGCTTCCGGTTTCACAGGAAACAGACCCCTTTCTGTAGATGACTGGGTTCATGTGGGGGTAACCCCATGTAAAGCACCGGTGTCAGCGCTTTGATTGAGGATGAAGTTACAACATTTTCCGCTAAATAAGTAACAAACCCAGAAAGGATGAAAACAGCACCACAGCCAGGTGACACAGGCAGGAAGAAAGAGACTTCACTCTGCCATTTGAGGCTGGGATTTTCAGAACAGTAGAAAAAGTGTGGACATAAGACACACACAATAAAACACAAGAAAATAAGCCCACAGCTAGCAATGATGAGCCCATGTTCAAGAACAGACTCCCCAGGACAGGCAAGTTTTAGGAGTGAGGGGGCCTCACAGAAGAACTGAGGTACCCTGCTGGCCTCACAGAAGTGGACAGAGAATGTACTGCCTCATGAAGGGCTCCGTAGAGGCCCCCACCCAGCCAGGAGGCCGTGACCATCTGCACACAGCTGCCCCTCTGCATGGCAGCCTCATAGTGCAGTGGGTGGCAGATGGCAGCATAGCAATCATAGCATATCACTAGGAGGAGTGCGAACTCTGTGCCTCTAAAGACAAATAAAAGGAAGACCTGTGAGGCACAGCCCAGGAAGGAGACAGAATAGACTCTGGTTAGAGTTCACCATGGAGTTAGGGACGGTGACAGAGATGAAGCAGACATCGATGAAGGAGAAGTTCTTCAGGAAGAAGTACAAGGGAGACTGGAGACGCTGGTCAGTGCCGGTGAGGACGATGATGACAAGGCTCCCTGTCAGGGCTGCCAGGTAAATCAGGGAGAGGAGCATGGCACAGACCTTCTGGGGCACCCAGTCACCAGAGTATCCTGCCAGCAAGAACTCTGTGAAGCTCCTCAGGTTGGATAATTTATTAGTCCTGTCACTTCTCCATAGGAATAGATATCACTGGTTTCCCATTCACACAAAACCTCTACTACAGGTTTTCTGGTTATATTTGCTTTAGTGGGCTTGATGTTGTTTAAGTTGGAGTTCATCAAAATGCTATTGAAAAATCATGACATGGCCCTCTGTGTTATGATCCTTACACTGAGAAAACTGAGCTGTGCTTGTTAGAAAAGGAATTTAGAGTTGACAGATGAAATACAATGAAGTATGTTGCTTATGCAGTAGGCCCAAGTATCTAGCACATTTCTTGCCTTAGATGATCTAGGCATAGGTCACAAGATTTGGGATGGAACACATAAGCTCACTAGCATGTTTTTATAGGAGTAGAAGGTGAAAATACCAAAATAAAAAGAGTCTGCAAAGAAGTCTAGAACAAATATTTTGAAAAATAGCAATGAGTAGTACGGTTTTGTTAAATGAAGCTGAAGATGCTGACCCACATGTGGAAGTCTAAGAAGATGCAAGATATGGGGTCTCACTGGGATGCTCAATCTCCTCCTTGGTGTTAGTTGGAAGCATTTGGGGCAGGATGTAATAGGATGCCCATGGCAAGCTTTTCTGACTGACGCACTGGGCTGTGTTGGTCACCTGCTCATTTAACAGCTTGATAGCTGGTCTTTTTATTTGATAATAATTAATATTATCATCTAAAATGATTGGAGGTTATTTTTTCAATGATAGATGTATCAAAGTTTGAAAACTATCTTTAATTTTTTTATCCCTCTACTCTGTCTCTAATTTCACAATAAGCATGGGTGATCTAGATATATCTAGGAGCATCAGGTCCTCCTGTAGTCCTCTTGGCTCTTGTAACAAATTAATTGCAGCTTATGTCAACATATTCCTCAGCTGATGCATAGGATATCAGAGAAAAAGTACACAGGTAAATTACCTATCGATGTCACCCAAATTTGCAGGACTTTTTTCTGCACAATTTGTCAAACGTGGTCATCAGAAAAAAACAAGAAGGAAACATCCCAATAAGCATACAGGGTCAGACATGCTTTCATCTTATGTCCTTCAGCTGACTATCAATAAAATTAGAGAAGCAAAAGTTTTTCAGAATCTATCCTTATAGGTCAATTTTATCCTAGAATAACTTCGTACCCCATGACCAGTGCTACTTTATTACTTCTGCACTTCCTGTGTCATTTGAGCTGCAGGCTTCATTAGTGGTTTTGGCAGTGGTACAGAGCTAATGTTTAATTGCTATTGCATACCTGAGGTAGCACTTAAATAGGAAAAAGGTCAAAAGTGCTGTTGAAATCATGTCCTCTGAGAGTCAACCAGGCAGCTTTTAATTTTTAGGTGTAGGACAATTCAGAAGGGAAATATATACCACACAAATTTAGGAATATTTTAACTTTTAAAATACTGACTCTTGTGATTTTTCTTTAACCTTTTTAGTAGTAAATAGAACATTTCCATTCAAATACAGCTCAGTAACAAACATAAAGCATGCATGTTATATTGCTTTATATTCCATTACTTTTGGTTTCCTTTAGAATTTTGTCCTCCCCTGTCTCCCTGCTCCCCAGGGGATGCTCATACACAAGCCCCTTCTGTTGATCACTCCGAGTTCTGCAAGGCCTCCCGTTGTCCAGGGCAGGGCCCTCAGCAAGCTCCTCCGTGCCCGCACCTTCGACGTCCAGACTCACTCTCCTGCCCAGGGACATAGTCCCCTCTACTACCTGTGCATCACATGCTTCAAAGCTGTGTTGAGTGACACATCTAGCCAGGTCCCTGCAGGCAGAGTTTGAAGTTTTGTGCATGACATCTTCCCAGACCTTGTCAATGACACTGATGCAGAACTCTTTCAGAGTGAGGGATATCTGTTAAATGGCATTAAACTCCTGGTGACAAGCAACTTTCATTGTAGCGTCTTGGAGTTGTAGACTAGTTTCTGGTCCTGGGTTGCAGAAGAGGTGTTGTGTTGGGAAAAGAACTAGACTTTTCAGAAGTCATATTCAGCATTCCTACCTTCCATCAGGGCTATGTGTGCGTCAGAAACAAACAAACAAAACATTATAGTCTCTTCTAAACACACACACTTTTTAGTCTGACCATAGATTTTGAGTCACCCAAAGTCAAATTATCATGAAGGTTAAACAGTTTAACTGACTGAGCACAGTGAATTGTCCATGAGAGTATAACCAAAGGCACGCAGGAAGGAGTACTTGCAGACATGGTACAGAAAGGAGCAAGAATATTTTGATGTGATCTAAGCAAGAGGGACCGTTTAGAGGGGATTCCATAGCAATGTATCTTTCCAGTAACAGGTTTCAAATTTAAACACTCACTGTATTTTGTTATCATCTCTCATATATTACTTTCTCTTTATCCATTTATCCATGGATGGACATTTAGGTTAATTCTGTCTTTTTATCTTGAATATAAAGTTGGAAAAATTGGAATGTAGACATATTTTGCTATGGTAATTTTATTTATGATAATATCCAGTAATGCCATTGCTAGATCATTGATAGTTCCACTTTTATTTTTTTAAGAGACTCACATACACTTTTACATACTTCCTATAGTACTTTACAGTTTTACCCAAATTTCCTAAGAGTTGTCCATATACTCAACAGTGTTTAGTTTTGTCTGTTTGCTCACAGCCATTATATCAAATGTGAAGTGATAGTTCATGGTGATTTGTGCTAGTGGTAATTAGTGATTTTGAATATTTTGTCATATTTTTGGCCATTTTTTTCTTTTGAGAAATGGATGTATACTTGTTTAGCTGTGTTCTTTTTATTTGTTCTTATACTGTTCATTGTTTTATTCCCTTATGGATTTTAGATATTAGAGTTTTCAAACTTATACTCCACAAACATACTCAATCTTGGCCAAAAGGCCGAAAAGAGATATAGTTTGAAAATAATGTCTCGCATACTATAAGTTGTATCTGCACGGGGCCAATTTTCATTATTTTTGCAATTGTTATCTGTTTTATGACCTCTTAACTAAAACTCATTGAATAGTCCTAACAGTTTCTGTATTGCTAAAATGTCCGACTCACAACACTCTGAGATTTAAGGCAAAGTCTTAGCTGTAACCACTGTCCAAATGAAAACAAAGTTAAACACTTGCAGTACTCAATGATACAAGATAAATGATTCCAAGCGGTACAAAGTGGTTGATACAAAGAAATGGGACCAAAAGAAGTCCAAACTCCAGCAGAGCAAACATTAAGTCCTGTAGTTGCATGCCCTGCGTCTGAAGTAATCTGTGGCAAATTGTGAGCTCCAAGGGGTTTGTGTGATTTCACCTCAGTGGTACTTTCAGTGGTTGTAGCACCCATTCCTTCTCTCTTGGGTTTTTTTTTTCCCCCTTCTTACAGGTTTCCTTAGGCAACACACACCTCCTGGATTTTCCACATTTCTTGGTTCTCCATTGCACTTTTGGCTGCACACTCACAGCTTCAGGGACACACTACTTGGCCTCCAAGAACTTGTGAAACCTGGTTGGAAGTATTTTCCACACCAGGACTCTTACCTTCTGTATGCATCTAAAATCAGCACTGTGTGGATGATGCCAAGGTCTGTGGCCAGCTGAAGCAGTAGTTAAACTTTCTTCTCTCTTGACCATAGGAGAGTGCCTAAATGCTGAGCATTATGAACATGATTGTTAGGAACAAATTCTTTGTCATCACCATTCTGGAACCTGGTATGCCCGCCACCATTTTAGAACCTTGCATGATCCTCACTGCCACTCTTGACTATGGTGCTCTGATGCTTTCTCCTCCAAACAAAGTCTTTCACATTTGAGGTTTTGAGGCTGCAAAGTGTGAGGACTCATTGGGGCTTGGGATACACGCAGGCCATTTTTATATTCTCTTGTTTTTTCTCCGAAGTTGAGATCTCCCAAGCTCTATCTTTTGAGTCCATAGTGTCTTTTTACATAGTGCAGCACATTTCAAGTTACCCTGCTGATATTTTTGCTCTTGATTTGAAACATAAATCTGGCTAAAACTCCAAACAATAGCCATGTCATTGCCTCAACATTCAACTGCCTTGAAATTGCTTCAGCCATATTAATTAGTTCGTCACCCTTAATTTCAGTCTCAGGCAAAATCTCTGGACAGAAGCACGGAATCTTTTTGCAAATCCATAATATACATCATCTGGAGTCCATCATCCAATGCAATCATTTCCAGCAGAAACACCCTCAGCCTGAGCTTTAATGGCAAGATTTCTATCAGGCTTTAGTTATTCCGAACATTGACCAGAATCTCCCATGCAGAAGAGCCTTAACTGATCCTGCTCTACTCTCTCAGGCACCATCTCTGAGTCTCTCAAAATTTTTCACAAGCCATTCCCCAAAGCTACTGAACCACATAGTCAGGTACACTCACAGCAATGACGCCCCCTCCTGGTACCAAATTCTCTTTGGGTTACTTTCCTTTGTTAATGGGACAGAATACTTGAGCCTGAAATGTGGGAAGGGAAGATTTATTTAGCTCACGGTTGTTGAAGGTTTCAGTCCATGCTCAGCTGGTTTTAGGCAAGGTGGTGTGGTTGAGGGGCAGCCAGGCACATTGGCCACAAGGCACAAGAATGAAAAAGGCAAAAAGTGGGGAAAGCATGCCTTTTTGCCTTCCTTATTTTGTATGCTGACTACTCACCTCTGGGTGGGTGCAACATTCACACTGTCAATCTGAGGGCTAGACAACAAACATACAAAAAATGCTAGATTCAACTACATGACTGCATGAGGCCTTGGGAGAATGCCCAGACACAAACCATAACCATTAATTTTTATTATTTTGATTTTGTTGTCCGTTTTATAACATGTTAGCTAAAAATTCATTGGCCAGGCCAATGACATGAAGTACTTGCCTTGTTTTCTTTCAGTAGTTACATAGTTTTGAGTCTTGACATAAATGTTCAGTCTTCTTTGAGGTGATTTTTGGCACAGTGAGCAGCAAGGTTCTAGTTTTACACCTTTGCACATCAACACCCAGGTTTCCCTCTTCTTTTGTAAGGAAAATTTTTGTCTCACTACGGTTATTGACATTTCTTTCCAAATCAGTCAGCTCTGTGTGAATTTATTTCTGAGCTGCCTGTCCTGTTCCATTTTCTTGTGTGTCTGTTTCATGTCAGTATCATGTTGTATTAGTGAATATGTACTTGGAGTACAATTGAAAATCAGATGGTGTTTTTTGTTCATTTTTACTCTTTATGCTCAAGATTGCTTTGGCTATTTGGGAATTTTGTAGGACTCATGTATTTCTGCATCGTGTTATATATTTCTGTGAAATGTAACATTAGAATTTTGAAACAGAATGCATTAAATCTGTAGTTGATTTGCATGGCATGGACTTTTGAACACTGCTAATTTTACCAATCTATGCTACTGTCAGGTCCTGGGCAGCCCACATGGCCCCCAAACAACACTTGGTGTGCAGAGTGGAAGGAGTACAAGTCCTGCTGCTCATCCCACATCTGCATAAGCAAAATGAAGTGAGCTGCCTCTGAAAACCTGAGAGCTCTTTACATGGAGCCAGAATAATGAGTCTAACCATTTCTCAAAAAAGGAGATACAGGAGATTTATAGCTGTGTTTTTTCAAGAAATGTGCCATTAATTTTAAGAATGAGATTTTCATTTCTTTGTCTCTAATCCAGTTGTTTCATTTCCTTTCTGAAATTCATCCCACTGATTAAAATGTCAAATATCATATCAAGTAATAATGCTGGTGATGTTGTGGAAAATTATCAGTGATTTATTATACTTTTGGTTTGAGATATTTGTGTCATGTAGAAACTAGCATAAAAATGTCAGGTCTAAAAAAACTTAGTAACATGGAAAATATTAACAATACATGTAATTCACTCACATATAATTATATATTTGTGTCATATAATCGATGTGCATATTCCTAAAATTAATGAAAACAAACGAATGTTAAATAGAATTAAGATGAAAAGAATTATAAAAGAACATTTAATCACATTTATGCATATGATTGACTGGGTTTTCTCAGCTCCAAGCTGAATCTTTGTTTTTGTTTTGCTGGTTCCTTTTTTGTTTCTTTTTTAAGGTCTCAGTAGGTAGTTCAGGCTGGCCTTGAACTTGCACTGTAGGCCTGGCTGAATATGAGCTCACTGAGGTCCTGCTGCCTCTTCCTTCCAAGTAACCATGCTATCTGGGCATTCTCATGCAATCGCCTGGTTGAGTCACCCAAGAAAAAGCAGTAGCACCAAGTGGACAAGGCCCATGTGAAACAACAAGGGACCTGCCTGGAGGAATCAGTCCAGCAAAAAAGAGTTCCAGTCCCAAGTGGAACCAGCACAGCTACTCCTGGTTCACAGCCTGGACAAAGCCTTTCTTCTCATTCTGCTCAGCTTTGTACCCCAAAGATTTAGAAAACCATAGCTACCAAAGTGGATTTCCATACTGGAAAGAGCAACATCAAAATGCAACCCAAACCAATCAGCAGGAGCCCTCCTGCTCCCTGCAAAGTTAGAGCCTTTTATCTCCACAGCCTGGTCCTCTCCTACTACTGTGTTCACAGAATGCAAGAATGCTTGTAAAAATGTGGAGGAAGGATCTTCCCAAGAAGACGTGATCTTTCTCTTGGGATGAGCTGGTTTCTCTCTACATCCCCTGATTTGCTTACCCTATAGTAATGCATGGTGGGTGTGGCAGATAGATTCCAGGTCCTTGTATACAAAAGGAAAAGAACTGCAAGGGTGAGAGAAAAACGAGCTAGATTCCTGAAGATAACAGAAAGATGTGCTCAGGGTTGGTGTGAAAAGAAAATTAGCATTTGGCAATGGGGAACTAAGAAGTACAGCACAGCATGCAGATAGATGAGGCTTTTGGAATTTTGAAGGACACACCCTCATCTGACTGCTTCCCTTTGGACCTCTGGGTAAGGTTGACTGGATTCATTGACAGGTTGTTGGCTCATCTCTTTCAATGAGTATACAAGTTCAACAATTAACAGACTAAATAGCATATAAGAGGCATAGGCCATATTAATGCATCTTCAGGAAGATTTGAGTGTCCAAATGGTTACTGGAAGTCAGTGTTAGGGCTAGAAAGCAAAGAATCATGGATACAGGCTCAACAGGACAGGCTTATTCCAGCACAGACCTGAGACATACCGCTCTGGTACCAGAGACCAGAACAGTAGCTCACAGAGAGGTTACCAGGACTTTACTGAGTCATGAGCATAAAAAAGGGGGCTGTGAAAGTGCAGATCAGGAGGCAGTTTTCAGGGAGGGATTTCAGTGCTAAGGAGTTGTGGCTGTCCCCTTAAGGGTGTATGAGGAGTTGTGTGTTTTTCTCAACACCAGAGCTTTAATTTTTCCTCATAAATATCTGCAGCATCTCAGCTACTGTTCACAAATCAATTATTAATTCCCTTACAGGTAGCATCTCCATTTCACTCAAATAATATACTGTTCAATTTTGCTGCATCTTTTCTCTGCACTTGCAGAGCTCACTCTCCTGGTGTTCATGTCCTATGATCGCTATGTGGCCATTTGCCACCCTCTGCATTAGACCTCATCTTCACCCCGAGGCTGTGCACACAGGCAGTGGGGGGCTCCTGGGCCAGTGGCCTGGTCTGCTCAACGATCCACACAGTGACCATGTTCAGGCTTCGCTTCACAAGGTCCAATATGATCCATCAATATTTCTGTGGTGCATCTCAAATTCTGAGGGTATCATCTTTAGATGTTCAGTTTCTTGAGTCTGTTTTCCTTTTAGTAAACGTTTGTGTCATCTTTGTAAGTTTTGTCTTTTTGTTTGTGACATATATGAATATATTCTCAACAGTGTTTAAGATACACTCTAGAAGTCCATCCCAAAGCCATATAGTCCTTTATCCTGAAGTTTCTTCTGTTTTTAATTTCTGGGTTGGCTGCTGCCCTAGATCCCACTGCAGGAAAGGCTCTCTGAAAAATCTTCTAACAACCATGTCTCATACACTGATTCCCACACTCGTCAACCCCATTATTTACAATCAGCAGAGTGGAGATATTCATTCTGCTTTAGGAGATATTCTGCTTAGGAGATATTCATTCTGCTTTAGGAGATATTCATTCTGCTTTAGGTTCAAGTGACCTAAGATATCTGCTTAGGAGATATTCATTCTGCTTTAGGTTCAAGTGACCTTTTCAATTGTGAGTAAGGAATTTCTTGATAAAAATGCCTGAAAGAAAGATAGATAGAATTTTAAAGTATATTGATAAAAGTTTTACATTTGGGAGGACCTCTGTAAATTATCTGGTTGTTTATGATCCGAATAAATTTTCTCTACCGACGTATGAGATAAACGTCTTGCTGCTTCACTTCTTTAAAACTATAGTGATACAATTCATATCTCCTTCTTGAAAATACTGCAAGGCTTGTCAATATTCCCCAAATGCTTTGGAAAATGTTTGAGTGCTGTGAGTTAAATGGAGAAAGGCCTCACAGGATGTTGGTGCCTTAGATGTCAGCACAGTCTCAGGTGCCTGCACAATGGAGAGGGTCCTGGACACTGATGACCCAGAGGAGAGGACCGAATAGTTTAGAATGGAGAAGATTACAGGGTAAATCTCTCTCGTATCCACTCTTAACCCAAGGCTGGGAAAATAATAAAATGAACTGGGCTGGTCGGTACCTGAGGAACTGAGGGTACCTTGAGCGTGTTACTCTGAGATTCTAGCCACATCCCTAAAACTGTTTTGGCTGTGATCCCTGAAGGTGGCTCACTCAGTGAAATAGTGGACTGTGGAGTAACTGGGGTTCCTAGAAAATAGCTCAGTTCTCTATTTCTCCCTAAGAACTGGAAGCAAGAGCAAATGCCAGGCTGACACACCAACCTTTCAACGGGACAGAGAAAATTGAATCATAGCCATGAAGTGGAATGTGAAGCCTCAGTGCTAGTGTTGGACTTACCCAGATATTACCCCATTTTTGCTACTTAGTGATACTGGGTTTTTTTGTTTGTTTTTTTTTGTAATCCTCTGGTTGGAACCTTAGATGAACCTTAAAGTCCCATGAGCTAAAGGGCTGACTGCTGCCATTCTGCAGTGCCGTGGGTTTACTTGCGGCATCTGCCATGCTTACCGATACATTTTGAAAATTTGGTTGTAATATTTCTCAATGTTTTCTTTTAATTTATGTTACTGCCTTGAAATAAGCTGATTGCTGTAGAAATAAAATCAGTACAGAATTTTTTTCCTTGTCGTGTTTTTGTACCAGGAATTGAACTGAGGATCTTGCTCTTGCCAGGCAGGTCCTGCACTGTAGAGGTAAATTCTCAGCCGGATTGTATTTTGATTTAATCTTCAGTATCATCTTATCTCAGGTTTAATGCAATCACTGATTTGTTTCATATTTTACTGCATGTGGATTTAAATCTTTTACTAGAAATTCTCCTTTCAAATACCTCAAATGATATTTTTTTACTGCTTCGGGTTATATATACTTACCCAGAATTTTTAAAATATCTGTATTTTATACAATATGTATAATATATATGTACAGATATAAATTAACAATAGGACACAACCTCCTTTTAGTTTTTAACTTATTTTCATCATAGGAAATGCGGACCCCAAATCAGTGTTAATCCCTTGGAGCACACAGACCTGACTTATGCAGAGGTCCCACACTCTTCTTTGTATCAACCTTTTTATAGGGTAATCTTTGGTTGTTATTTTTTTTGTTAGAATGGGGCAATTTTAAAAACACTTAACTTACTTTTAAATACGTATCCATATTCTGAAATCTCTTTGAAACATAACAACCCTTCATATTTCTTTTCCTGAAATGTTAATGATGTGTCAAATTAGCATATAAAATTAATGTATACACAAAAGATTGCTACTCCACAACATGACCAAGCTTTTATTCCATAACAGAATTCAAAGGAAACCTCTAGCACCAAAACCAAACTCCTGACTGCACATTCGTGGACATCCATTTTCTGATCTTCTGAAAGCATTTAGTACTAACCACTGAGCTCACCAGGGAACTCTTCTTGATCATCATTCTTTAGATGTCAGGAGTTTAGAACAGTGTTATTACCCTACTGTAATACAGCTAAATAATGGTCATATTTGCCATTTGCAGATGGTGAGACAGACATCTCTCAAGCGCATCACTTGTATCAGCCTCATGCAGCAGGGGACTAATTCAAGTGGAAATGTAATAATGTTGCTGAAATAGGCATAGCATTGAAAAAATAGGAAGATTCATATAAATCTCTGACATTCACATGTATTTAGAGATTGAAAAGGTGTGAAACCAAAGGTTTTATGCTTTTTCAGAGTCACATTCTATTTTAACTACACTTTGAAATCGGAGTAGAATTTGTACAAAAAGAAGCATCCACTAGGCAGCAAATAGGAACTAATTTCAAAGATATTCTATGGGCAGACAGTGTCGGAAGGCGCCTCCAATGGCCACAGCACTTACTATGTCCTGTGTTACTGGCTCTGTGCCTGAAGCCACAGGGCTCCGTCCCCAGGCCTCAGTCATCCCAGCAGCAGGGTGCGCAGCTGCCTGCTACCCTGGGGAGGACTGGCGGGTGACAGTGTGATGCAGTGATGCTGCTCAGCAAGCACTCGTCTCCCTCTTCTGAAGGAAGCAGTGGGCAGACTGAGCGGGGAGGCAGAACTGTTTCCCACAGCCGGAGCTGAACATCCACTATCCTGAGTGTATTGGAAATGCACTGTGATACTGAGAGCCTGGAGGAGGCAGGACTTGCACAGTGCGAAAAGCACTAGCTCTTGGCATTTTCATAAATTCCAGGGTATAATCACAAATCATCAGGAAGGTGCATACAACAGACACACAGCTTTCAGAAAGGAACAACAAATCTGTCTCCAGAAACATATTTATTAGAAAAAAATAAAGATGTGAAAGATTTAATGTATTAATATGTTGAAAACATCAAAATATATTCAACAAGTAAAACTTGTGATAATTTCAAAGGCCTTTAAAAATTATAGAATTATCTTTAAAAAGTTTTTAAAAGTTTTTTATTATTTGGGTTTTGGAGATCAAACTCAGGACTTTGAACTGCCAGACAGCCATTTGTGTTGCTGAGTTATATTCCTGGCCCTGCAATTATGTTTAAATCATAAATTAAATTTAAACCAATTTTCATTGAAAAGTGAAATTCAGAACTTGTAATAAAGCTTTAAAAATGTAGAGATAGTCAGAAACATCCAATGCTTAGGATGAAAAAGAACTTCACACAATTCTCCTATATAGGGAACAGAAGAATAAGAATGACAATCATCAAAGGTACAATAGCAAAGCCTTCACACTTTCTGGAACACAAAAGCAGTAAGTGAAGGATCTCAGAAAATGACTTACTTTCTTCTAAAACTGAAACCCTGAGATCAGCATTAAAAGGCCACACAGTAAGTTAACCTCGAAGTAGGAATCCTCCCAACAGGTAGCAAAGGGAGGCACAAGGAAGGAAAAGTGCTCAAAGGTTTTAACTGTACTCAACATTCTATTAGTCCCCTTCTCACTTTCCTTAGGACTTTACACAGGGCTGACTGAATGTCCCTGTTCCTCAGGCAGTAGATAATGGGGTTCAAGGCAGGAGGCACCACAGAGTAGAGCACAGAGCACAGCAAGTCCCCAATAGGAGAAGCACTGGAGGCTGGCTTTAAATAAGCAACAGAACCTGTGAGCAGAAAGGTACCCACAACCACCAGGTGGGGTGTGCAGGTGGAGAAGGCTTTGGACCGGCTCTGCCTGGATGGGATCTTCAACACAGCAGAGAAAATAAACACATAGGAGACCACAATGCAAACCAAACATGAAAATGCATAGAGGGCTCCAAAGGCCACACTGACATTGATGACAGCATGTTCCTCAGAGCAACTCAGCTTTAGTAGGGAAGGACATCACAGAAAAACTGGTGAATCTGGTTGGAGCCACAGAACTCCAGCAAGAACGTCCCAGCTGAGTACAAAATCCCCAAAACCCCTCCACTGAGCCAGGACACAGCCACCAACTGGACACAGCATGCTTTGCTCATGACAGCCTCATAGTGCAGAGGGTGGCAGATGGCGACATAGCGATCACAGGACATGGCAGTCAGGATTCCCACCTCTGATGCTGCCAAAAGGACCACGAGGAAGAGCTGACACACACACCCCAAGAAAGAGATGGAGTCGCTGAGGGTGATGGTGTTGAGAATGGATTTGGGGACTGTGGTGGAGATGAGACACAGGTCCAAGCAGGACAGATGCCTGAGGAAGAAGTACATGGGGGTGTGGAGGTGGCGGTCGAGAACTGTGAGGAGGAGGACGGTCAGATTCTCCAGCATGGTCACCAGGTAGACCAGGGACAAGAGGGCGGCCTGCAGCCCCAGCAGTGCCCTGCTGTCTGTCAGTCTCAGGAGCAAGAACCACCCCGGAAGTGTCTGATTCCTCATATGGTAAAGTTGAGTCTAAATGCCAAATAATGAATTAAAAACATCATATTACAGGGATGCAAGCATGTCCATGTTTGTAGCATCACAGCTCACTGCAGCCCAATCCAGGAAGTTGCCTACATATCCATCTTGGATTAATGGACAAAGAAAATGTGGCGTTATACACAGCACAGTACTACTTTACCACCTTTACAGAAAGAAAACTTGAGGCCTATACTAAAAAAATGGGTGGACCTTGGTAGCATGACGGCAACTGAAGGAAATCATTCACAAAATTTACAAATCCCAATATTGTTTACATGAGAAATTGATGGTATAAATGAAGATCAAAATTAAACAGATGAAAGGAAATGGAGAGATCTGTGTAAAAAGGAATAAGTGCAAGAGTTGGAAGGAGGGGAGTTCACTGGAGCTTAGGAAGAGCTGAGATTTACTACACACATGTGCCAACTCCTCCTCCCTGGGAATGTAACCATTATGTACTACAAATGTGTACTAAGACAAACATCTAAATCTCTACAGCACATAATCCGTTATGTGGCTCTCCAGTCTTGGGGCAGGCATAGTTTAGCATCATTAATTAGACAGAAAGTTTAGAAACGTCAAGATATTCCACTCTGTATTGGAATCAAGTGTAAAACAAGGGTGAGTGTAACAATGTGATTCAACTGAAATTTGTTTTGCCACAAGAAAGAATTTCTATTTCTCTTAACAAAGTATGTGAAATAATTTTGATTTATTTTTTTCCTTAAATTTTCCAGGATTGGCTGTGCAATAGCAACTTAAGTAAGGCATAGGATGCCCATTTTTATGAATCAATATTATCCTCGTTGGTGTAATTGGTGTATCAATTAGAAGTTATGGGTGAATCATCTACTTACTGCATGCTTCAAAATTAAACCAGTCAATAATGTGTCCATCAGTTGGCTGAGCTGTTGGACATAGGAAAGGAAGAGATCTATCTGGCAGGACATTCCATAACTAGGAAGTCTAGTAGGACATTCCTTAGAAAGAAACATATGAGAAGAAAAAACTGAAAGGGAAAAGTTACACAGTTATCATTATAAAGTCACCATATGAGTATTTATTCACTTCCCTTATGCAAGATATTATGAATAAATATTCATAAAAATTTAATTGCTTAGTCTAGATTTTATCATAGCATGCATACAGTTTTTTTCTTTCTGCAGGTATTTATAAATCCACAGAGCACTGAAAGCTATTCCAGCCATTTTTGAAAAACCGACTTCTAAATATGCATTGGCATTTTGTATGAAGGAGCAATCTCTGAGACTAATGCAATGATCAGAAATATTCTAGGGCAGAATCTTTCAGTACTGAGAACCAGCCCAAGCTGAGACAAGCACACCCAACCAGGGAGGCTTTGAAGCTTCCCAACTAGTGGCCCCTGTGTTCCCCAGGTGAATACTGGGCTTGGTCTCCCCGGCAGGTCCTCCTGTCCCTAGGACCCTTTGCCCTTTGCATCACTTCAGTGACCTCATTGCAATGCTCAGTGTAGCTTTTCTCATCAAGCTTAGCAAGGCTTCTGTGAACACCCGAAGTTCATCTCCAATCCAGTCACGCAAGCAGCCCTGCTTAATTATGCACTGGGTGTGTGCCCCTGGGACTGGGAGCCTCTGTCCTGCTGAACTCTGGTGCTGGTGGGCCCTGTGGACCCCCTTTCACACTGCCCTGAAAAGCCAGGAAGACCAAAGTATCGAGGACTGCATGGTCCTTCTTAGTTCTACATATCTGCCTGAGGATCCCTTCAAGAATTTAAGGCCATTTTAGGATTAGCGCCTTTTTACTCCGGGTCCTCAGAGTCTGTCTGCCCTGTGCACTCACAGGAGAGCAGAGTCTGCTCAGCCTGATGTGCAGCATGGCCCAGTGGGACTAGGATGGGCCCTCTGTCCCTACCTGGAAAACAGGCTCAGCCTTGCCATCCGTCCTGCAGACACACATTTCCCATCCTTCCTATGCTGATTGCTCAACTCCTGACCAGCTCTGCTCTCTTCTCTCTCAGTAAAGTGTAATTCCCAGAGCTGAGATGGAGAGGTGAGGTCTGACTGGAGCTGTTTCCCTCTCACAGCTGAGACCGAGGGTCTATTAGCAAAAAGCAAAGCAAAACAAACATTTAAGCTAATATCTGAACACCACTTCTACTACTTTCACAAAGGTGATTATTGTTATTTTTAATAGGAATCCTCCCACAGTTGAGTATCAGGAACTGATTTGGAACAAAGAGCATTTATAAATTTTCAATAAAACCAATATTTTCTGTTTTCATCATACAGAAAAAACAGTTTAAAGCAGCCTTGTTTAAACTACTGTTCCAGTGGAAAACAGCCACATTTTACCATTAATCATAGGGCCTTACAAAAATCCAATAACTTGATATATTTAAAAGGTAACATGAAAATTAATTCCATGGGAGTTAGACACAATGGTCATGACAGATAGGAGGTACACATTATAATAATACTCTAATTTCACATTTCCTACTAAAAATAAGGAATTAGTATCAGAAAACCAAGATGAATAGACGGTAAGGGGCAATGAGTGAAAGGTTTGTTATGGCTTCATTTCATTCTTTAATGAATGCAGAGGACAGTAACAAAAGGGGTAAGACTGAAAGGACAGGGAAACTGAATTTTAAAAGTGCTTTTCAAAGACAAAGCTACAGATCCAATTAATTGAATATGTGGGACTGAATCAGTCATTCAGCACATGTGCGTGTGCGCGTGCGCACACACACACACACACACACACACACACACACACTCCCCGTACTGCTGCTCAGAACTGTGCCTTGGAACCCAGCCTAGCCTAGCAGTCATGTCGTGAAGAAAATGTCTTCCTTATTCCAACTTCAGTGGACTTGCAGCTCAAAGTTTTTCAGTATCTGGTTACTTTCTGAGGGAGAGACCCAATTCAAATGCTTTAGTAAGATGTATACAAGTTTGTAATGTATATCTTTCTTGAAAACTTTCTGGGAATACCTTTAGTAAAATATTAGCATTATGAGCAGAATATGAAGATAGCTAAAAATGTTGAAAGATGTGGAATGAATTACAGGATTGGAAACACCTGTACATATATGTACAGAGGACAATAAATTGAGTTTCACATAAAAAGAACTGAGACACGGCATCACGTGCTTCATGCCTTAGCTTTCAGCAATCTTATCTTTTATTACAGTGTATGGTGAGTTGTAGGAGGTAAACTAAACACAGCACAGGTTCAGAATCTGCATCAGAATAGGGAAGAACTGCTGAGCACTAAAGATTCTCCCTTCTGGTACAAGTGGAAAGCTGGAGAAAAAGTCAACTAGTGTTACACTGAGCAGACTGCACCCTTATGTATGCATTCAGCAGTGAGCTGAATCCGTAAACCAAATGGACCTGGGGTTGGAAAAATGAGGGAACAGGGACAAAGAGACAGGCTGTGAAAAGAAGGATGGCGAGCAGGAGGTAGAAGGAGGCAAATCTACACTCACTTTGGAAGAATGAGTGAGGAAGCAAAATACTCTGGAAGGAAAAAATCTTGACAAAAAAGGCACCTTTTCATTAGGAATAGAATCTAAGCAGAAAATTTCAGTTTTCTCTGCTACCTCCTCTCCAGTATCAACCAAAAACGTGACCAAGAATGGAGAAACCACATCCAGAAAGAACACCTGTGACTGACCTACACGGGAATCATCCACGGCAGTGGGGATGATTTTTTCAGGACTGTGGAGATAGAACGAGGGAGCAGGGATGACGCTGCTGTCCTGTGCCTCAGGCAGTTCTTTGCACAGGAAAGTGGAAGTCTTTTAAAGCACTTGCAAGCTGACTTCGCATAGGCTTCTCCCAAGTGTCTGCACCCCGGCTGTGCACCTTAGTTTCTTGAATCCAAGTGCCTTTGGGACACACATTGATTTCAGGCACTGATTTCACACATGCAGGCTGCTCTTGCAGCCCATTGCTCCAGAGAGACAGAAGGGAGGACTTTGAGGTCTTTTAGAATAAACCTGCAGCAGCCCTCTCACCATGTAATATATAGCTGGGACCATGGAATTCACGTGCTCCTAAAGAAGGTAGCAATTTAAAATCTGCACACGTGATCTTTTGGTGTAGTATTATCAGCTCAGTTCCAATTGAGTGAGATCCTAAGAGACACAGCACCATCACACAAGGGACCTCTAAGTTGATTTTGTTGTTGTCCTAAGGCCACCACATTTTACCCGAACAAGTGATTCTCCCCTTGGACTTAAGGCAGGCTCCAGTGACCACAACTCCCCTTCCTGCTCTCACGGTGTCCCAGAATCCTGAGTACAATTTTTCCATGAACAATGCACACCCTCATTCCAGGGTGCTCTTCTGCATGTGAGTGGGTCTCTCAGGAGCTCCCTAGAAATCCCAGCTGCCCTTGGAAGCTACTCTGAAAGGACACGCAATGTGGACTTTTCCAGCTGTGGGATGAAAGGGGTTTATTTTCAGATCTTGATCCTATAATATTCCTCATATTCTAGTAACAAACATGTGGAGCCTCCCTCATTACTCATGATTTTGCTTCAAGTTATTGCTTTCTGGATTCGGTGGATGATGCACTCTCCAGGTTGCCTGTTTCTAGAAACATCTTGTTGAAATCCCACATCTCTGGTGGAGTTGATGCTTAGTTTCACGTTCTCCCTCATCTTTGCTGTGTCCTTGTGGAGTTTTGCGGGAGCCCTGTGGTGTTTATGGGCCCATGGATCATCATCACAGGGACTTCAGCACCCTTTCACCAGTTTCTTAGAAACCTGCAGGCATCTGAGAGGGATGGACCCAGGTGAGTGCAGACAGCATTTCCACAGCAGTGCTGCACACAGGGAGCAATGAAGATGGCACACTTGTCCATCTTTAAGCCTCCACGAAACTGTCTCAGTAATGCATTATAGTTTTTATATATTTGAGAAGTTCATTACTACATATGTCAGTTTTTAAGCAAAATTGTGTTGATTGTTTCAGCTTCCAAAATGAAAGACCTCTGACTTGGGGGGTTGTACAACACCAATTCAATCTTGCACACTTCTGGAACACATGGACCATGATCAGGCAGTGGTCAGGGTTGGGATCCTCTGAATCTGGTCCTTGGCTGTACTGGCCCCATCCTGCTGCCTCTCCCCCTGATCCTCTGTGTGTGTTCATGTATGTGTACATCCGGGTCTCTCCTCATGTCCTGACCGCCTGGTCTTGCTGGGCACCTGCATGCCTGGCTGACCCCACCTCGCTGGTCACATCTTCTCCTAGTCACCACTTCCACCAGACTGGCTGCAAACACAGAGCCGTCACATGAGATGCCAGGATGAGGACTTCAACATTTGCATGAGGTTCACTCAGACCATAACACGAATGATGCAGCCTGCTTTTCATTTGCATTTATTTTTGATAAGCACACAACAAACACATGTTGATATGCAATATTTTAAACTAATGTACTAACTCTCATAGGTCTCTTTAACTATTAAAAGTTTTTATGGGTTGAGTGGGTGGAGATAGATGGAAAATGATTACCTGGCACACATGAGGTCTTTGAGAAACCACCTTAAGGGCCACCTTAAAGAAACATGAATGAATTGACTGATTTTTAATGTAGATATTTTTCTTAAAAACGTACTTCCTCACCCTCCATGCCAATTTCTTTTAGCTTTATTTAAGCACTAAGGGTAAAATGAGAGGATAAAAGAATAATTCTTTTTTTTTAGCTCTAGAGGATAAAGCACTCTTGATTTTCAACATCAAGGAGGTTGCTAGCTCTAAGATTATGGTGAATTGCTTGGTTTGTTGGTTTTGGTTTTCCTCCTGCATTTTTAATTATCCCCTTTTGTATGTAGTTAGGGATCTTATATAAAAAGACTATTTTCATAAGGAGAGGGAGTCTTGTTGCAGTAGAGAGAAGAGGAAGCTAGCTGCAGGACAGATACCCTGACCATACAATCTGCAATTTTCTAATGGTCAGTCAGAAAGGCTCATATTTTAAAGGGAGGAGTAAAGAGGGTGAGAGAAAATCTAGTCTAACCGACCTCACATATTACTCATACTAATTGCTATATATTTTTAGAAAATTAAGCAATGGGCATTTGGTCTGTAGATTCATGGTAGATCACCTGCTTAGCATTGGTAAGACCCTAGATTCAATTCTCAGCTGGAAAGGGGAGGAGAAAGGTGGGAAGGAAGAGGTATGGAGAAAATAGAAGGAGAGAGAGAAAAGAAAGACAGAGAATTTTCTCATTCACATACTGTCTGTCTCTTTTTTCTTTTTTATCTTTTTCTCTTTTTTTGTGCCAGAAATCCAACTTAGGACCTTGCACATGCCAGGCAACTGATTGTACTGCCCAGATCTATTCTCAAAAGTCCAAGAGAGTTTTTAAGAAAATACAAAACAGTATTTAATATCCAGTAATTGCAAGGTTTCTTTATAAGTGAATGTCTCTGAATATTAACAGCACTGTTTTGGGGCTATTACTTTTCCTCTTTTTGTGCATGTCTTCCCACTGACAGGCAGTGAGGAGCTCTTGTATGGTCAACCTCACCTTGGTGATAGGGTTTCTTCTCCTGGGGTTCTATGAGGACCCTATATTGCAGATGCTCTGCTGTGTGTGCTTCCTGCTGTTTTACCTGGTGGCCCTGATGAGCAAACTTCTCACCATCACTGATCTCAGCCAGGACCCACAGCTCCAAGCACCTATGTACTTCTTCCTGAAGAACTTGTCCTTGCTGGACATCTCCCTGGTGTCTGTCCCAACCACAAATTTCATCTTCAACAGTCTCATTCATGACAATTTCATTTCCATTCCAGGCTGTGTCTTCCAGCTCCTTTTAATGTCTTCCTTCTCAGCTGATGAGATGTTTATCCTCACTACCATGTCTAATGACCACTATGTGGCCATCTGCTGTCCCCTACCTATGAGGTCTTCATGAGTGGTGATGCCTGTGTGCTGATGGTAGGTGTTTCCTCAGCCATGTGGGTGCTCTTTGGAGCTGTGCAGACAACTGGAACATTTTCTGGATCCTTCTGTGTCTCCAATGTGTTCCCAGGATTTTCCTAGAATGTTCCATCCTTACTCAAGATTTCCAGCTGTGACATGATCCTGGGCATTTTGCAACTCTCGTTCCACACACATTATGTAGTTATTTCCTTTCATTCTGTTAAGAAAATTGATGACATTTTGCTGAGATTTTCTTTCAATTTACATGTCATTTTTAGTACTATGATCATTTTTACAATATTAGTTTACCTACCCAAGAGCAGCTGATGTTTTTGCATTTTTCTAATGTCCTTTTCCACTCATTTTTATGGAGAAATGTAGTTTTTCTTTTGGGAGTATTTTTCTTTGGTTACCTTATCTCCAATATAATTACTGGGCCATGTGGTAGGTATTTTGAATGGGATAGTTTTCCTGAAGTATTTTTCAGTGGATTTATTTTTGGCATATAGAAACATTACTCATCTTTTTGTTTTTATTTGTAACCCAACATTTTGCAGAATACTTTCGTTTTAAGATTCCTCTGCTGGAATTCCTTGGATCCTGTATACAAAAAGACCTGACATCTGCACAAAAGGATATTTTGACTTCTTCTGTTCCTAGTCAAATCCTGATTATTTCTTTCTCTTTCCTAGTTGCTCTAGGTAAGTTACAAACCTATATAGTGTTTACTTATCAGAAGTATATCCTTATGTTTTCTTCATTTTAGTGTGAATATTTTCAGTATTTCTTCATATATATGATGTTGGCAGTGGGTTTGTCATAAATGTCTCTTATCATTCTAAAGCAAAATCCTTCCTTGCCAATTATTGTCAAGGATTTTATCTTGAAATGATTTTAGATTTTGTCAAAGATATATATATATATATATATATATATATATATATATACATATATATATATACACATATATATGATTATCCTTATTTCTCCTCATTTTATATATTGCATGTAATTATTTATGTATATTGAATCATACCTAGGCAGACACTGAGTTGGTCATAATGTGTGGTCTTTTTAATGGTTTATTTGTGTTTGTAAGGATTTTGTTGAGGATTCTTGTAACTATATTTATTAAGAAATGTACTTTTGCATTTTTTGTTAATCTTTTTTCTGACTTTGATATAAAATAATGCTAGCTTTAAGAAATGAGTTTGGCAATGTTTCTTTGCTTTGAATTTTGTAGAATAATTTGGTGGTGCAATCCAGGAATCCAAGGCCCTCAAAGGGTGTCAAGGCTGTGTGAGGTGTGTACCAGTGCACCAGCGCTGGCCCGGGGAGAGTTTTAGACAATCACTTGCAGCAGTTAAGTACCTACCTAGCTTCCTAAAACACTGAACTTGGATTCAGAGGTCCTGCGGGCCTGACTGGGCCATACTCAGAACCTTCACTCTGTCCTGGGAGCTGTGGGCACAGGAGGTGATTTCCAACATGCCCAGGGGAAGATTTGGAACATCGCAAAAACTACAGAAATACAGGAAAATGAGAAGATGAAAGAACAAAATGCAATCTCAAACCTCCAGCCCATCCCAAGAAAGCCTAGGAGCCATGTACATAGAATAAAATATAAGCCATACACCTGAAATGCCTGAAATGATATCAACTGAAATAAATAAGCAAATTGTGGAAGCTATGAAGAAACTCAAATCAGAAATAACCTCCCAGGTAAAAGAAGAAATGATAAAAGTAGTGAAAGAACTACTGAAAACATCTAAAGAAGACACAGTTAAAAAATTGGAGGAACAAATAAAAAAGATAGAACCCCTGAATGAACAGTATAAGAAACAAACAGAATGAATGAAGCAGTTTCAAAGAGATACACAGGAAATCAAAAATTTTATTGAAAGTTGCCAAAACCAGCTTCAACTAAAGTGAAGATAGAATTTCAGACCTTGAAGATAAGATTGCAGCTAGTGAACAGGAAAGGAAAGATCTTTAAAAAATAACAAGGAATCAGGAAATAATTCAACAGCTGCAAGATGTTGCAAAGAAAAAAAAAACCATAAGATTAATTCAGATAAATGAAAAAGAAGAGCACAGCACAAGTAATATCAAGGGGTTGCTTACAGAAGTAATAGCTGAAAATATTCCAAACAGAGAATGGAAACTGACATAAAGATTAGTGAAGCATATAGAACTGCAAATAGCCATAACCAAAATAAAACCACACCCAGACATATAATAATCACCATTCCAGGAATGCAACATAAGGAACACAATGTTAAAAGTTGTTAGAGAGAAAAGACAGATCACCTATAAAGGAAAACATATCAGAATCACATCAGACTCCTCAACACAAACAATGAAGTCAAGAAGAGAGCGGATCCTAAAGGAGAATGATTTCCAACCCAGACTGATATACCCTGCAAAACTGTCCTTCAAAATGGATGGAGAAATAAGATACTTCCGTGACAAAGAACAGATGAAAAACTACATGAACACCAAACCAACCCTACAAAGAATACTGAAAGATATTTAGATACACATAGGAAAATCCACTAAGCAAGGCA